>CAUYLG010028781.1:0-287088 GCA_963573385.1 Cacajao melanocephalus
TAACAAGTAAACTTAACAAATATTTACAGAACTCTCCACCCCAAATCCACAAAACATACATTTTTCTCAGTATCATATTACACCTGTTTTAAAAGTGACCGCATAATTGGAAATAAATCACTCCTCAGCAATTGCATAGCATTCCATAGGTTTAAATAAAAATATTGGTTGGCTGCTTGTTGGTTATTTTCATCTCTTATTCCTTCCTGTCTCCATTGTTAAACACAATTATTGGCATAATAGAGGTTTTTAATACCCATTTCTAGACTGCATTGTAGCCTGGGCAGTAGAACAAGAATCCTGTTCTCTCTCCCTCTTTTTCTTCCTCTTTCTTTCTCTCATACATTCTTTTTCCTTCTTTCTTTCACTTTCACTTTCTTTCCTCTCTTTTTCTTTCTTTCAAAAAATAAAAAAATAAAAATAAATAAAAAAAAGAAGAAAAAAATAACGTGTAAAAAAATATGAGGGGGGAAGGGGAGTATGGAGGCAAGTCTGAGGCACTTGAAATCATCAAAAAAGTTCAAAGTGGCAAAATGGTGATCTCTTAGAGAGTACAGGGGTTCCTGGAACCAAAACTTCTACTCAAGATTCAGGTGTTCACCTTTTTCCATATCCTAGTTCTTGCACAGTAAACCCCTCCTGAGTCTTATTGGCTCACTGGAGGATTTTAGAAGTTTTTAATTCCCAAACTGCTGATGGCTCTTTATTTACCACCTTTGCAGCAAGGAGGTAAGTGCTAAAAGGCCACAAACCCTGAAGATTCAAGGGAGCTCCTCGACTTGAATTCAGCTGCTGACTTTCCCAAGACTAAGCCCTGCTCTCCCACGATTAGTGTTACCAGATGTAGCAAATAAAATTACAAGGTGCAAGTTAAATTTGAATTTCAAATAACAGCAAATAATATGTATTATCATCCCATAGATCACATGGGCATACTTATACTAAAAATATTCATTTTAGCGGAAATCAAATTTAACTGGGTATCCCGTATTTCATCAGGTAACCCCGCTATTAACAGATTCAGAAAAATGGTTGGACTTTACAGCCTAGTGCATTGAAGAAGAAAATTCATTCAACAAAGCTAGTGAAGACGAATTTTTAAAATGTATGAAGCTCTTAACTGCCAGAAAAATGCCAAAAGATCCACCTTATGCGCCTCTTTATGTGATCGGCTAGTCTAGACATTCTACACCCTGGCTGCACACTAGAGTTGCTTGGGAAACAGCTAATGTTTCTGATGGGTGCACCCTGCCCTAGACCTAATGAATCAGAACGGAATTTTTAAAAGATGCTCCTTGATTCTGAAGAGCAGTCAGGTTAAGACACACTGAGCTAAAGAAGCAATGAAAAAAAGCTGAAGTGTGGTAGAGAATGTATGATTGTTTCAACACAAGGTTCCTAAATTTTGCTGCACTTTGGATTCACCCAAGGATTTTTGAAAATCACTGACACCTGACACCCGCCATAGACGTTCTGGTTTAATTAATGCTAGGTACAGCCTGGGCCTATAAGGAGTTGTAAAACTTCCTCAGAGGTTTCTAATACAGAACAAACTGTGGAGAACACTGTGTGACCCTAATATACCTCTGTTACTTAAGATGAGAGCAGCTCTAATTACTTTTGTGGGAGTAGGAATAAAATCTGACCTTCCAATCATATTGAAAAACAAATTAGATGCTGCTTTTTAAACCTGTTTTTCCCTTGTTGACCTCAAGATTTACACCTTAAGAATGGGATGTTGTTTTCAGGAACTTAACTCTGGCTTTGTTTATAGGATGCTTATGAATCCTTTTGCCAGGAGTTTTATAGATGGGAGAATGACAGTCACCCAAGACCCTTCTATAACTCCCTGCCTTCAATCATATATAATAATAATGATTACATACCCATGGAACTCAGAAGCCATACTTCATTTGTATATAAAGATTGCACAAACTGATGGATTGACATAAGGAGAGTGTGATGCCAACCTCCAGACTAAGTCAAAGAAGGAAAAGAATAATCTGTGCCTTGCTAAAACAAATGTCGTCATACAGGATGCTGACCTTTCTTAGAAATTGCTAAATGTACACTGATCCCTAGAACTGTTAGTCTTCCAACATGTAAAAGGTTACTCACCCTCAAGAGATTATTCAGCCCTGACTTGACAGAGAATGCAAGAACATTACTTGAGTGCCAAAGCCAATAGATATGAATTTCCAAAGAAGCATGCTTTGTGGGTGATATGGGCTTTACCCCAGCTGCCTAGGTAATCTGAGAGCCAAAGGAAGATATGACTGTCAGAGAAGACACCTGATGAGTTCCAGAACTTCAGTTTAGGGAAGTATTTCACATGACTAAACAATTTATCAAAAAATGGCCAAATATTACTAGCAGTGTGTAGTATGTCATGGGTGAGTTGATGGGATTCATTTGTGATGAAGCCAGAGTCCCAGCCTCTTGCCAGGTAGTGGAGAGGTAAACAGACCAGAAGAGCAGTGGTTAATATAAAGAAAGGAACACACCTACTATCAGGGCAGCCTCAAGTTTTATCACCATGGTAGGAAGAAAAGGAGGTTTTGCTGTCTGTCTAGGATATTTCAAGTCCACAAAACCTTCTCATTCTTCATATTTTGAGAAAACTTTGGAAACAGAATTATTTTTTAAAAACAAATATCTAACATTTCTCATGACTGTGCTTTTGGACTTTCTTGCTTGCTCAGTTGATCATTTCATAACTAAAGGACTTTAAGGATTCCTGAAGTTATACACTGTTTTTAATATTTTCTAGTTTGAAATATTGATAGAGCAACATGGGCCAGATTTGTTCTGAAGGATATGAATAAATCTGTCTATGACATGAAAAAAATATTAGGAAATATGTGTTTTAAAGCTTTAAGTTCATCAAGGGTAGCTCTTCCTTTAAGAGAATTTAGTACGTGAAATTGAGTATTTACACAAAAGTAAGCATTTACTTTAGTCAAGGATTCTTTACTTTAGAGTCCCCTTCAATAGAGTTATTTTACATACCATGTTCCCAAGTACATTTAAAAATGTTTGAATTACAGATACTATATCAATAAATAAATTCTTGGTGAAGAAATACTGGTGCAAGTGAGGAACACCTACACTGTCATAAGTGAATGAAGCAATTAAACTTTCAGAGGGTGTCAAATACCCTAAACCAGTTATTTGGTATACTGGTATACTCAAGAACATTTAATTGATTTCATGTAAACTGATTAGTAAAAGGTTAGCATTTTTCACTCAGAATTAAGAATAACCTTCTATAAGCTACTTTGATCTCTAAAAGATATAAAAGAGTTCTTAGATTTCCCACTTAAATCAATGAATTTCATTTAATACTGGTGATTTGAGTATGCACTTTTTCATTCATTCATCAAACTTAACTTTAGCACCTGGCATGTTTCAGGCACTAGGGTACTTGCTGGGAGACAGTTTAGTGAGGGAGGCAGATATAAATTACACAAATTACTACAAGCTATTGTAAGTGACCTGAAGGATAAACACAGGGTGTTATGTATTGTGTATAGGCGATGTGCCCTAGACTCAGAAAAAGAGTCCCGGAGGGAGCGACATTTAAGCTAAGACAGCGCTCTTAACAGCTCCCATTTACTGACATTATGCTAAAGGTGCTTTAACAGTGTTAGTGATGATCTATTGACTTAGATACTTTGATTTTGCCATTTTGTGCATAGGGAAACTGAGACTTAAAAAGAGCAAGTGGCCTGTCAAAGGCAGACACATCTAGGAAGTAACACAGCCTGCAGTTAAACCCAGATGCTGACTCCAGAACATGTATTTTATGCTTAACCATTAGTTATAGGACCTCTCCAAAGAACAGGATGAGACAAGTGATTAAATAAAGGGAGGAAAAGAGTGTTCCAGATGAGAAATAACTATGATCTCAAATGACTAAGAGCATGATTATAACAAACATGCACACTTGGCAAATATAACTGAAACTAGCAAAGAAACATTTCCCAACAGAATCTAATTTCTGTAACAGAAAGAGGCGTCCTTCAACAAAATATTTGCAAAGACTGTCACCTAGTGGCAACAGGCAGGAAGTCGGTTTTGGGCTGGTATTTCTGAACAGGTGTATCCAGTTGCTTACCTGGGGATGCGGATCATCAATTTTCATGTCTATTGTCTGCACTGGGCAATCCCAAACTGTTTTTCCTAGAAACAAAATACATTAAATGTTACGAGATCAGCAACCACCTGTTTCAACTGAATTGAGATACAAACATAAAAGTAGCATGTCACAGTTTCAAGTCCTCAGAGACAGAAAAAGACCCTAAGTTTTATCCTATCCCTCTATGACTTGGGCCAAATAAATTTGGGCCAACAGAACAGTGAGTAATCTAAATAATGGCTAACGAATATGTCTTATTGGACAGTGAGGCTTTGGATTGCTTTACTGGATGAAGAGCCCCCAGGTAGTTGAGGGACTGTCAAAAAACATAAGGAATATGTAATACACGCTAAAAAGGAGTCTATAACAACTGCATGCAGTCTTAAATGGTTGCAAAAGTTAGGACTCTTGTTTTTAATATACATGTATATCTTAAACTGACCAGAGTGAGTATACTTCTTAGCAAGTAAAAACTATAACTGATATAAACATCCAGACTTAATTCTAACTGGCCTAGGTGCTAAAATCACCTGAAGAAGTTAGTTTAGAGATGGTATGGTGGTAATCTGAAGTGGAACCAAGAAAGGGATTCCATGCAAGCTGATTGAATCTTTATTTTCCTCCACAAACCATTAAGCCCCTTTATTTAGGATAATATTTTCTTTTCATTCAATTAAGGCATTTTTCTCAAAGAAGCTAGATCTAATCTCTGGAAGTTAGCAACTTTCCGTTTAAGCCTAAATGTAGAATGGGAACTCGACGGGTTAAACGTCACAGGTAAATGAGTCTACTCAAGATCAGGCACAAATATTACTATGTGTATTGGTTTATGTTGTTGGCTGGCTGTGGTGGCTCATGCCTTTAATCCCAGCACTTTGGGAGGCCAAGGCAGGTGGATCATTTGAGGTCAGGAGTTCAAGACCAGCCTAGCCAATATGGCAAAACCCCATCTCTACTAAAAATACAAAAATTAGCCGGGCGTGGTGGTAGCCGCCTGTAATCCCAGCTACTCGGGAGGCTGAAGCAGTAGAATCGCTTGAACCCAGAAGGCAGAGGTTGTAGTGAGGCGAAATCACGCCAGTGCATTTCTAGCTTGAGCAACAGAGCAAGACACCATCTCAAAAAGGAAAAAAAAAAAAGCCTTTATATTGCAAACAGCAGAAAACTCAAAGTGAAGCTGTGTGATTGGGGCAAAAACTGAACAGTCCAGGGACAGCTTTAGCATCATAAGAGGCTTGATACAGGGCTCAAATTGCATGACCAAGACTTTGCTCCCTCTCTTTCAAGCAGATTTGTCCTTCATGAACCCAAGCTGGCAGCTGGAAGCTCTGGGTTATAAAGTTTAAGTACAGAGGGTGTATTAATCCGCTCAGGCAAATGTAACAAAATACCACTGACTGGGCGGCTTAAATAACAGACATTTTCTCACAGTGCTGGAGGCTGGGAGTCCAAGACTAAGGTTGGTTCCTGGTGAGGCCTTTCTCACTGGGTTGCAGACAGCCTCCTTATCACTGTGTCCTCATGTGACCTTTAACTGTGTACACTTGGAGAGTAGCAGGGGAAGGAGAAGGAGAGAGAAAGAGGAAGGTGATCTATCTCTGATGTCTCTTCTTCTTCTTATAAGGATGGTAGCTCTATCAATTAAGGCCTCACCCTTGTGACCTCATTTAACCTAAAGGACCCTGTCTCCAAATACAGTCACATTGGAAATTAGGGCTTCCACATATGAATATGTGGGGGGGTAACAACGGGGGTGAGGACACAATTCAGACCATAACAGAAGCAGTTAACAAAATCCATTTTTTCAAGCCATCCCAGTGAAAAATCTCATTGACTTAGATTCTATCACATGCACATCTTTCAACCAATTACTGTAACCAGGGTGATGGATATCCTAGAGATGAAAGGTATCATCAATGTTGAAGAATTCATATGGCTGAAAATTTAGAAAATGGGAATTACCCAAAAGAATAATCAGAATTCTCTTGGTGGGAAAAGGAGGAAGGAATTCATGCTAAGATGTTAGCTGATAAACCTCCACTATATTGGGATGGTGCACCCTTTGTCTGAGAGAAGACTCCCCTATTTAGAGAAAAATAGTATAGCAATAAGGCTCATTCAGAGTTCAAGCTGGCACTATACACTGTTGATACAGGAGAGATTGTAGACTGGGTTTCATTATCATTATTAGTATTAAACAGTCAAATCTACCTGCCTGGTACAATGATTCATTCTGATATCTAATTATCACAGTGGAAGTTGTGACAACCCAATTTCCTGATCTCTTCTCATATGGCTCCTGTTTCTCTTGTTGGATCGTATTCGCCTCCTGTGTCATGGATTACGACAATCCCAAAAGTCCTGCACACAGCCCTCTGTTCTCTCTCGAAGCTTTTTTTTTCTTGATCTCGGCCATCCCCCAAGTTTCAGTGACCACAACCTTGAGTGTAACTTCCAGAACTTCATAATCTGGCCTATCCTCTTAATCTCATTCTTATTTGTAGACTCTGTGTCTCAAGAGTCCTGAGCTTGTTTTTGCTTGATCCCACCAAAGACTAGCTTGCAGTTCTACTTAATAATGTGAAGGAACAAGAAAGTCTAAGTCATCCTCTAAGTAAGAATTTACTGTTAATTGTTTGGTACGTGTCTCTTCCACTAAACTCTAAGTTCATTTAATACAGAGACTATTCATCTGTATTGCCCAAAACAAATGATCATTCAATAAGTTCCTGTCAAAATATATGCAGCTTTCAACACAACAGTCCCTTCTACATCATTTCTGATAACTAATCCCATTTCTTCTGGAACAGCCACAATGAAGAAATGATGACAGGTTCACTACAGCAGTCTATCCCAGTTTTGAACAGCTATAATATTAGGAATTGTAATTGAGGGGCACAGAGTTGTAGGGTGGGTGTTGTTTCCCAGAATCTAAACTTCCGTCCTATGCTTGGTGAATCCACTACTGTGTGAGGAGGCCAAGTCCCATCTCTCCTTATGTAAATGGAAAATAACAGATACAAGTCGTTGTTTTTTTCTTTTTCCTGACCTTTGGTATTCAGGCCATGGTATGCGGACCTTGCCTGAGTACAGAGATCTGCATCTGGTACCGCAAATCAGAAGTTCCACATAAGTTATTTTAAAAGTAGGGCCCATCTAGAATTCATTTCACTTGTGACATCTAGTGTCCAGTGGTGGTATTGGCAGCCCTGTATTCAAGCCATCCCTGAAGAATGACCTTAATTATGACATGGGTAGCCTCTACAACTTTACTAATGCTGTCCCCTCCCGTTGAATCACCCCTTCTTAGCTCTGCCATCCTTCAAGGCCCTGCTTGAAGTGTCACATGCACTGGGAAGTTTTCAAGGAACATCCAGACAAAAATAGACCTCTCCCTTCACACAACTCCATTAGTGTGGGGCACATAGCATTTACAGCCCTGTAAGTTCTATTTGTTTTTTGTAAATCTCTTACTATATTGTGACCATCTTCTAGGCAATAAGTCGAGTTTACCACATCTCTGAATTCCTCCACTATGCCTAATACATTGCAGTCACTCAATTAATAGTTTAAAATATATGTTATATTTTTAAAATAAAATAAGAAGAAACATTACTAATGTAGGGTCTACCTTCTCTTGTAACAAAAGAGAAAAAATAAGTTCAGATCGATTTTAGATTACCTAATTGCAGCCAGTCATAACTGGCCTAAGCTAGAACAATCTTTTCCTGGCTCCTGAGTTAAGAAATCTTTGTTAAATTACAGGGAAAATGGCATTTGTTTCATTTATCCAAGAACGCGGGCGTGATTACAAATGAATGAGCATCTGGTTAATTAGAGCCCCAGATCCATCTGTGAGACTACACCATGAGCAACTTGTTGCCAATCTTAAAGCTCAGATCAACCCTTTGAGTCTGGCTTAGCTCAGGCAGAAATTGTAGTCTGCAAAGGAAACTGAGAAAAGGAGGACAAGGAGAGTGTGGCATCCCAGAGATAAGGACCCAATGAGAGCAAGCAAGTCTGTCAAATGTCACCAGAAGTGAGGACTAAATATTGACTACCGAGTTTTGCAAGGTACGAATTACTACTGGTAAACCTAACAAGAGCCAACTTCATGGTATTGGTGGGGACAAAATCCTGGTTAAAGTGGGAGAAGAAAACAAAAAAAAGAACAAAAAGTAAGAAAATGGAGATAATGAATGCCAACTTTTTTCCCCCAGAAATTTTGTAATAAAGAGAAGAAAACAAATGGGATGGTTGCTGATTGGGGTCAAGGAGGTATTTTTTAAAAAATGAAATCATGAAATGATTTTTATGACAATCATGGCAGTATGTTTATGAGCTGATAGAGAAGATCCAATAGAGAAGAAAAAACTGAAGATGCAAGAAAAGAACAGAGCCAAGTCCTCAAACAGGCAAGAAAAGATGGGCTCAAAAGCACGATTCATGTAACAGTTACCAGGATTCATCAGTGCTCACTAAATTTAGCTATTATTATTTCTGATTGCTTAAATTTTCGAATAATGAATAGCCATCAGCTTTACAAAACATTATTGTTAAAAACATGCAAACAGCTTGGACTCTAGAATCAGACTGCATTAAATTCTAGTTCTAGCACTTGGACGGGACACTTTTCTTTGGGGTTTGTTTTTCTCTGTAGAAAACGAGAGGTAATATCTACCTCATAAGGCTGCGGGCTTAACTGAGATAATCTGTAAAATTTAGCACATGGTGGGAACTTAAATGGTAACGCCAGTATTACCACTGGTAAGGTGCCTGAGATCGCACGATGGTGTCAAAGGTGATTCTCCACCGCCCAGCCCAGGAACACTCTTCTCCTAGAAGGCATTGTCGTAAAACAAACAAACAAACAAAAAAGAACACCCAAACACGGCAACTAAAAGCGGATACTTAGAAAACATACTGGAAACCAGCACAAGGTACAATTTACAAGAGAAGGAGCCACATCTGCGCCTGCGCCAGGCTCACGGCGCGCCACTTGCACCTGCGCAGTAGCTCTAGGAGGGGACGGGACGCTCCGTTGGGCTTTTCTCTTAGTTTTTCCTTTACGCGCGGCTTGGGAGGAACATCTCGTGAGATGTGGGACTTCTCGCGGGAACTGCATTCAAAAAGCCCTGGCGCTTACCTGAGAGTTAGCTGAGTGAATGGGCCGGCGACTGTGGAGTTGGAGTCCTTAATATGGAATCTCTGATCTCTCATTAGGAGCCGCTGGCTGCTGCAGCAGGGAACTAGGGTGAGAGGTAGGGACAAGGGGCCTGGTAGGAGGTGGGTGTGGAATGCGGCAGTAGGGAGAGGCGACCAGGGCCTAAGGAAAGCTGGAAGCAGGGGTCTCGGCCGAGGCCTTTAGCTGAAACACCTCCTTCCCCGGAACCCTGGGGGCTTATACACTGGGTTCCGAGTCGGTCTAATCTTCCGTTGGACCACCTCGCAGCTGTCGGGATTCTGGACAAATATGGAAGTTTGGGTCGGCTGCCGGGACCTCAAAACGATAACCACCAGTGGGTCTGCGCTGTGCGGTATGGTAGACACTAGCCCGAACTGAGAAATGGTGCAGATGGGAGATAAACACTGGATTTCAGAAATAGCGCAGAAAGAGTAATATCTCATTAATAATTGTTATAATGATTACATGCTGAAACGATGTTTTGAGTGTATTTGGTTAAATATGTAAATTTTTCATCTGTGTTTACTTTTTAAAAAAATGATGGCTCCTAGGAAATTTAAAATCACGTAGATGGCTAGCATTATATTTCTGCTGGACATCACTGCCCCAGCTGTATGTCAGATTCTGCCCTAATTGCTTTTCATTCGTTATCTGATTTAATCCTTTCAATAAACGATAAGTGTTACTGTACTTATTTTTATAGGTAATTAAACAAGACATATAACTTGTCCAAGTTCATGCAGCCTGTGAGTAGTGGAGACGGGGTGAGAACGTAGGCAGTTTGATTCCCAGAGTTTCCTATCTCCTAAATGCTTTGTGTGTGCTGTTTTTGAGAAGCAGAATGGAAAAGTGGTTGCAGCACCAAGGCTTGTAGGTAGATTCCGGTTCCCATCTCACTTAGTCTCTTAACTTGCGAGTAACCCTAAGCAAGTTACCTAAGCCTTCTGTGCCTCAGTTTGCATGTGTAAATGAGGGAAATACCTTCAACTTCTTAAGGTTTTTGAGAAGATTGAATAAGAATGTATATAAAGCACCAAGCACAATGTTTGCCACATGTTAGCTGTAGCTTTTAATCAACCACCCCTACCCCTCTTTGTAGATTGATAGGTTAACTCTTTCTCATCCATTAGATCTCTGCTGAAAAGTTACCTCCTCAGGAAAATCTTTTTTGTCCATGTTCCCTTCTACACCCTGCCCCCTAGGTTAGGACAGCTCACCCTTGTTATAGGCTCAGGTAGCATACATCTCTCTCTTGCACTTGTCATACTTGTAACTTTATAGTTCAATTACTTGATTTAATGTCTTTTACTAATAGACTGTAGGATTCAAGAAGACAGGAATATGGTTTTGGGTTACCGTTGTGTCCTCAGCAACAGCACAGTGTCTGACACACAATAAGAATTCCAGCAAATCTTGAATAAACAAGAGATAATTTTTTTGGTTTCTCTGGATATGCCTGGCTGGAATGTCTTCATGTTAACCCTATTTTTTCTTTGGTAGTTGAGATGACAGTATTTCCTTAACTCTGGCTTATCAAGAGAATTAGATGAGATAATATATTTGAAGTACTTAGTATGGCAAATGGTAAATCCTCAACAAATATGTTATTGTAAACAGTACAACATTTAGTTGGCTGGCCTTATCATGTACAGGCTTCAGGTCTTGCATTTTAGAGCAGTGACTGCCAAGCTGGGATTACCTAGAACACATTTTTTTTCTCTCTTAAAACACTGTATCTCTTCCCTTGTCATCATTCTCAGTTAAAGACCTTGCTTCCTAATTCATTGATTAATTGAAGCAGATAAAAGGGTACTTAAACAGACTTCCACTTGCTTATCAGCATCTGAGCTCATATATACTTTGCTTTCCTTTAGATGAAATCATGCTGCTATTAAAACGAGTCACTACATTAAACCTCATCCTGTTTATTCAGGGACATTACTAGCAATTCTCCAGTGTCTTTTTTTCAGATCATCAGCTTTTCTCCTAGATTTATTCCATGACCTATAAACACTGTATTTTTTTCCATCTCAAAAATAAAAAAAAAGAACTTGTCTCTACTTCCTCTCCAACTGCTGCTCCATTTATCCGTTGTCCCTTGCAGCATACCTGTACTTGCTGTCTTTATTAATCTCCTACCATTCTCTCTTGAAGGCATTCTAGTTAGGCTTTCACCCCTACCTGTATATCAAAACTATCTTTGTCACCAGTGACCTCCAGGAATTCAAGTTCAATGACCAGTTCTCTTTTCTCCCCTTAATTGCCTTAGCAGCAGCATCTGGCGTGATTGATTACTTGCACATCCTTAATGCACTGCTTATTGCCTTCTAGGACAACACATACTCCTGGTTTTCCTTCTGCCTCACTGGTCACTCCTGATCCTCCACTTTCTTCTTCTCTACCTCATAACAGGGTTCAGTCCTGGGTCCATTTCTCTTTAAATATATTTATTCTCTATAGCCTGATTAACTCTCAAATTTACATCTCCAGCCAGGATCCCTCTTCTTATATATCCAGTTGCCTGCTTGACATAGTTCATGTTCAAAACTTAAATTCCTGATTTTCTTTCCAAAATATTCTTTACATCAGTGCTTCAGCTAATGGCAGTTCCATTATACTAGGTGCTCAGGCCAGAAGGCTTGGAGAAATTTTTTCCTTTTTCCTTTTTCACACCTCCCACATTATACCTTTCAGAAAATCATGTTGACCTTACCTTCAGAACCTTCACAATTTGGCCGTTTCTCACAGCCTCCTGTGCTACCACCCTAGTCTGAGCCACTTCACATGGTCTCTGCTTCCAGCCTTGTTCCCCTTCTAACTAGTCAACATAGCGGACAAAATGATCCTTTTAAATTATGTCAAATCCTCTACTCCAGACTTTGGAATAACTTACCATGTCACCCAGAGTAGGAGCCAACGTCCTTATAATGGCCTGATTTGCCCACTACCTGCTATCTCTTGCCCAAATTCAGGTTTCACTCCTTAGGCTTCTTTCTGCCTTAGGGATTCCCTTCTTGCTGGAACATTCTTCTCCTAAATAGCTGCATATCTGATTCTTTCATCTTCTGCCTCCTAGTTACACCACCTATCTCTTCTCTCCAGATTATTCTATTCTATTTTTTATCATCTCCCCTTTCTAATTTATTAATATTTTTTACTTATTGTTTATCTTCCCCTCCCGGAATGTAAGTTTCATGAAGGAGGAGCTTTTTTTTTGGTCCATTTTGTTCCCTAATGAATCTGAACTGCCCAGAATGGAACCTAGTATATAAGGCATTCAAGAAATGTTTGTTCAGTGAATGACTATATTGACTTGAGACATGGGGGAATATCTTATAACGGCCTAGTGCTCTTTGAAGGCAAAGGTGAGTTTGAGTCTTGCTTAAGAGTCTGGGACCAAATAGTAAAGGATAATGAGTAAGGTTGATTAAAGTGGAATGTTTCTGTATATAATGTTTAAGTCTTTGTTAAAAAATATAGAATGAAAGGAATGTCCTTTAATTCTTGTGAATATGGTTTCAATTTTTGCATACTCTTTTGAATAACTAGAAAAATACTAGTGAATCTCTTTTCAAGAAAGCAGATTTAATACATTCAGGAAGTTAACACTGTTGTGAAAAATTGCAGATGTAATATTCCTTACTTTACCTTATGAGTCTTATTCACACCTGCCTTTTTATATTTATTTATAGTACCCAGCCCTTCCTTTTCTGGCAGTATCATTATTATTATTATTATTTTTCAAGACAGCTCTTTCAGTGCCATTATCGTAACTCACTGCAGCCTCTAACTCAAACAATTTTCCCTCCTTAGCCTCCCAAGTAGCTGGGACTACAGGGGTTCGCCACCATTCCCAGCTTATTTCTATTGGCTGATTGAGATGGAGTCTTGCTATGTTGCTCAGGCTGGTCTCAAATTCCTGGCCTCAAGCGATCCTCCGCAGCTGGTGGGTTAACAAGTATGAGCCACCATACCTGCTACTATAAAGTTTCTTGATTTTTTTTTGTTGTTGTTGTTCTCTTAATTTTGATTATATGGATAGTGGTCCGATCATAAGACCAACGTTACCTTAACATTTAAGGAAACTTAGTATACAACAACTGAACAGTTTCCTGATGGTGAACTGCTTAAAAGCAAAATTAAATGTATTCTCTTTTGCTCTTTAATTTTTGGTCCCAAATCAGTAACAATTGTCAGAAGAGTTCTTGCTCTTGGAACAAGAATGTACTTTTGACTACTTAAAAGTCAGGAAGAAAATTTTAATGTTTTTATACGGCGATAGTATTGAGTAGATATATTTCTTCTATTATTAATATCATTGCATGGAATTTTTTGTATAAGCTTAAGTAGTTTTATTTCCTCTATTTACAGTTGGCTAAAAAAAAAAGAAAAGAACATGGAGGCAGATATAATTGCAAATCTTCGATGCAAGCTCAAAGAGGTTGAAGAAGAGCGACTAAAAGCTGCGCAGTATGGTTTACAACTAGTAGAGAGTCAAAATGAATTACAGAATCAATTGGATAAATGTCGTAATGAAATGATGACCATGACTGAGGTAGGACTCTGGACTCCTCTGTCTGCAAGAGTGTGCTTAGCTATTGAAGGTTTGTCCTGTCTAGCAATTAATAGTAGTAGTAGTTTATCCTTTTCTGAAGATTTTAGTTCTGGTTCCCTTCCTGCTCCACCCTTGTTAAAAAAGAATGAATTAAATGAATTCCTATTATTCTTTCCAACCTAGTGTGTTCAGAATTTGAAAGATCATGTTATCATTACTCTCTTTGCCACATTTACCACCAGATTTTGCTTTGTCTGCACACTTCCTAGATGACCTGACTTGTTTCAGACTCTAAACATCTAAATGCCCCATGACACTACACCAAGCCCTTAGTTCTCTAAAATCTAGGTTTGTGTGTTCAACTGCCCACTAATAGACTTCTCAAACTTAACACAGAAGAGTGGATTCCCTGTCCATTAACCAAATGTTCTTTTACAATTTTCTTTAGCTTGTTTAGTAAATGTAATAGCATTCAGTTTCTTGAATACCAAAGATCTTTGGTATATTCTTGGTTTCTTTATATACCAAAAATCTAGAACTTTTAGTCAATATCTTTCCTTTATTTCTCACATTTAATTCATTAATAAGTTCTAAGAACTAGACTACAAAGCACCTATCTTTGCTACTGCCACCGTATTCCAGACCGCCATCATGTCTCCTGGGCAACTACTGTAGCCTTCCGACCGGGTTACCTGCTTCCATTGTTGCCATTCGTGCCATTCATTCTTCACTTGGCGTCTAAGTGGTCATGGAAAAATACGCAAAGGTCATATCACAGCCCTGCTAAAAACCATGCAACAGCTTCTTATTGTATTTACAACAAAATCTGAGCTCCTTGGGTTTGTAGATCCCTATGTGACCTGACCCCTGCCAAGCTTCTGACCTCATCTCAAACTGCATTGCCTTATTCTTGGTTATATTAGTCCTCCCTCATGGGCTTTATACCAGCTGTTGCCTTTTTTTATCTGTTTACCTCTCACTGCTCTTGGATTGAGTCCTCAAACTTAAGCTTTTCAGTTAAATATGTCACCTCAGCAGAGAGGCCAAACCTGACTAATGTAATGTAAAGTTGCCCGATTCACTCTTTTTTTTTTGAGACAGGGTCTTGCTGTCACCCAGGCTGAAGTCCAGTGGCACAATCTTAGCTCACTGCCTCCTCCAACTCCCAGGTTCAAGAGATTCTCCTGCCTCAGCCTCCCAAGTAGCTGGGATTACAGCTGTGTGCCACCACACCTGGCTAATTTTTGTATTTTTAGTAGAGACGGGGTTTTATCATGTTGGCCAGGCTGGTCTTGAACTCCTGGCTTCAAGTGATCTGCCTGCCTCTGCCTCCCAAAGTGCTGGGATTACAGGCACGGGCCACTGTGTCCAGCCCTGATTCACTCTTAATTATCTGCATTGCTGATTATCTGTGGATTATAAACTCCATGAGAGAGGGAATTTTGTTTGCTTTGGTCACTGCTATATCCCCAGTGCCTGCCACACAAATATTTCTTAAAAGAGTGAATGAATAAATCTGTGTAATTTAGTAAATGCTCAGTAACATATTTAAACTTGAATCTCAACATTGTAAATATGGCAGGTAAAAATTATCTATAACAGGTAAAAATAACTAGTGATGGCAACCTTTGTGTTTCTACTTAGTACTTTTCTAAACCAAGAACTGAGTACCAAGTCATAAAGGCAAAGTAAAGATTATAAATATCACTAATAGTAGGAAATAAAACTGTTATACTTAATCATTTTGAGTAATAACTTGTCAAATTTCAATGTTCATTTAAATATTAATGCCCTTTGCCTTATTTTAAAATAAAATGGCTTTTGAGGGGAATATTTTATCATTTTTTAAAGCTTGTTGAAGGAGTTTATACTCATACCCTTTTTAATGTCTAAACCTCCCTGTGAGTAAATAAAATTCCTTTTAATTACTCCTTTTGTCTCAGCACTGCATTCATCCTGGTAGACATTTCATGAACATTTCTCAGATGACTAGGTTCTGAAAGTAAAGGCTAATTCAATATTTCTTTTTTTTCAACAATTTTACTACTACTACATTGTGTTCAGAGCTGCAAGTAGAGCATCACATTATGAAACTAATAATTCTCATTAGGAAAGCTTAAGTGCTATTAAATCTTTTTTGTTGTTAGCAGAGGTTACTTGATATGTTCACATACTATGGAGCACTTTTTACTTCCTTGACAGCACATGGAAGCAGTAGGGTATCCCTTGCATGGGTTTAACATAGTCTCAAAATACACCTCAGGGGTTTATTAAGACTGATTAACTACAAAGTTATTCCAGGTTTAACTTGTCCTCGTTATTTGGAAAGCAGCAAATGCTTGAAATAAGAATGAAACAGTTGAAGTTGAAAAGTGATTATATGTAATGGCGTTAGGCTATGTTTATGTAATTGAATTGTAATTGAATCTGTTTTCAGAGTTATGAACAAGAAAAGTATACCCTTCAAAGAGAAGTTGAACTCAAGAGTCGAATGTTAGAAAGTTTGAGCTCTGAATGTGAAGCTATTAAACAACAACAAAAAATACACCTGGAGAAACTGGAAGAACGACTAAACAGAAGCCATGGGCAGGAAGTGAATGAACTAAAAACTAAGGTTGGGATATCTGTGTATTTCAGAGCAAAATATTCCATGTTTATGCAGCCATCTGTAAACTTTGGATGATAAAAATTTCCTTAAGTGTCAGCTTTGCAAAATAGCCAAGATCTAACTCTTCATTATCTTAGTACTGAAGGTGGGAACACTGAGATACAAGAGTTTGTCAATGGGACTTGTGTAAATTACATTCTACCAATTAAATATAATTATTTAATTTTGGTCACTGGATATTTGTGAAGGTTTAGTTGAGTGACTAACTTGGCCTCCTTGCTGATAGTACAGCAGTCCCCTTGCAGAAAGCCTGGCCTCTTAGCCTTCCCTGCAGCCAGTGCTATGCTTTGTAATTCTGTAAAAACAGACCAGTAGTGTGTTTTTACAATTATGTGCATTACAATTAATGTGCATTACAAATAACACTTTATAGTTTGTTTACTGAAGATAAACTAATGTACGTGATTCAGTTCTTAAAATAATTCTCTGGGAAGGTACCATTATTATCTCTATATACCAGATAAGAGAGGTAGTGTTTAGACAGATTGAGTAAGTTGAACACAATTCAAGAGCTAGAAATTCTCCATCTAGATTTGAACTGAGGCTGTCTGACTCCAAAGGCTGTGTTACTGAATCACTCTGCATAGTCTAACACCACGTTACACTGGCTCCATTTTAAACATAAATGCAAGATCAGTGATGGGTCAGTGGTTTTCCTTTTTGGTATTCCCAGCTACCGAGTGCTTTCAGGTTGCTTCTAAGGAATCCAGAACTTTTTATCATGGATCTGCTTTGTGTATAGTCTGTACTCTGACTTTTCCAGACCCCTCTCTACCAAAACTTACCTAACTTGTCGTCCTTTCTCAGAAGTCTGTGTTCCAATTTTCAGCTTCTTGTGTAGACACTTCTAAGATTTTCATATTTCTGGGTACCACCTATACTATACTTAATTTCTCACTGACTCTCTTTAAATGTTTTCTGATTTTAAGAAACATCAATGAAATTATATATTTAAGCTTGCTTATTTTTTCCTGGTATACATTGAACCAAACATAGCTATCTAAATAAATACGCATATTTAGATGTGTTACTGAGATTAACTGAGCAGCTGTCAAATGAAAGATTATTCAAGCCTGCTTCCATTGTTTATCTTCATGCCACTCATTCTTTACACAGTAGCCAAGTGGTAAGCAACACAGTGCCTCCAGATTGCTTCTAAGACATCCAGACCCACCTTGATTTCTCATGGATTATTTCTATGCTTATTAAACAATGTCTGTCACTGTCTGTTACAAGATGCCTAACCTTGGGCAAATAGGAAACTCCAATAGTGTCATCATTCAGTAAGTTTGGGTCAATCAGTTCAATCAATGATGTTTTTCAGAAAAAAAAATAACTTTCAATTTATGACTGATTTTTTTTCTTTAGATAGAAAAACTGAAAGTGGAATTAGATGAAGCTAGGCTTAGTGAAAAGCAGCTGAAGCACCAAATAGATCGTCAGAAGGAACTCCTCTCTTGTAAATCAGAGGAACTGCGCGTAATGTCTGGACGTGTGCAGGAAAGCATGTCTTCAGAGATGCTGGCTCTTCAAATTGAGCTGACAGAAATGGAGAGTATGAAGGTAATTTTTATGGCATGTGTTTCTCAGGGTTTTCTCTTTTTTTCTGGCATATTTTTACATGTTTTGGTAATAATTCTTAAGACCTTGTTTGAAGGCTGAAACATTTTTTTGACGTAACTTGCATCTAACTAATTAAAAAATGCTTTTTTTTAGGTGGATGACTTCATTCATAACATAGCTTTAGATTATATAATTATGTAAGGCAAACTTTACTTTTAGATTAATGAAACCTCTAGAAGAATTTAGAGGCATATACTCTGATCCCGGTTTTTATCATAAGAGCCCAGTGTAAAATGTTGGTTCAGTGGAAGTTGAAATGCATGTAGTTTTTTCACTGAAAGCTAAAGCTAATTAAAAATTAAAGCCTTAAGTTTATAGAGGAGGAGGGGCAGTCTCTAAAGCCTTTTACTTGTTTCCCTGTAATTTAACAGTAATAGTAATTTCTGTTATTTTAGTATGTACCTGACAACTTTTGACTGGTTCTTTAGTTTTAATTTTGGATGTGAACCACAACTTAATTTTTTATCGACTGTCTTTAAATGTTTTCTCATTTTAGGAAACATCAGTGAAATTACATATTTAAGTTTGCTTATTTTTTCCTAGCGTACACTGAAACAAACATAGCTATCTAAATATGCCTTTGTGTAAAACATAATCTTCTTGCATGCCACTCCGACAGGTAATATCATCCACCTTGTCTGAAACTAATCTGATTTGAGGCCCTAATGACTGATAATGATACGCTTTTTTACCCGCTCTGTATGTTATTTTTATTTTTGCAATAGCTTTCATTACCTAAATAAAAAAGAGTAATATAGGGAGTATAATTGAGATAAACTGAGCAGTTGTCAATGAAAAAGTATTCAAGAGAATTTCCTCGTTTTCTCTTCCTGTTAAATAGACCACCCTCAAAGAAGAAGTGAATGAACTACAATACAGACAAGAACAGCTAGAACTTCTTATTACTAACCTAATGCGCCAGGTAGACCGTCTTAAAGAGGAAAAAGAGGAGCGAGAGAAAGAAGCAGTTTCTTACTATAATGCTCTAGAGGTACTATGATTACAGTAACATCATCTTTTCCAATTTTTCATAACTTATTTTCTTGCTAATCTAATCTCTATTATCTAAATTGTTTTCTTTTGAATTCAGAAAGCTCGTGTAGCAAATCAAGATCTTCAGGTGCAGTTGGACCAGGCACTCCAGCAAGCTTTGGATCCTAATAGTAAAGGCAACTCTTTGTTTGCAGAGGTACTTATAAGTATTCTAACTACTAAACTGGCATTTTCATTTACTACAAGAACAATTAAGCATGTTAATATTTTGTAGGTAGAAGATCGAAGGGCAGCAATGGAACGTCAGCTTATCAGTATGAAAGTCAAGTATCAGTCGCTAAGGAAGCAAAATGTATTTAACAGAGAACAGATGCAGAGAATGAAGGTATAGAGCTGTCACTATCAGAGGTTTATTAAACAAATTTTGTTTTAGCATTACATGTAAAAATAAATGAAAGAAACTATCTTTTCCTGCAAGGAGTGTACTTATATAGTTATTTCTAGAACTGCATGATTTCAAAAAATCAGTTTTTAAATTGATCAAAAGATTTATTTATACTTAAAAAATAATCTTGGAATAAATATTTAGTAATAGTGTATTTAGCAATCATTGTTTTTTTTTTTGTTTGTTTTAATGGTTATTCACTAGCCTTGACAGGGAAACATAAATCTTTTTTTGTGGAGTAGAAAAAGAAAAGTATTTATTTCCTATTCTTGGCCTGATGTCTTTCCAAGCATAGCCCTAGGGATCCTATTCACCATTCCTCTGCTCTTTCACTAAGGCTTATTATGGAGTGAAATTTGGATTATTCAGGGTTCCCTTTCCTTGTAGCCTCTCAAGTCAAGCACATAGACCCTTTTAATTTTACAGATTTTGTTGGTCATCATTCTAGCCAAGTAAGAAGTAACAGAAAAATGTGGAAATTAGATTCCAGTATTGTAACAATCCTTAGAATTCTGATCCCTCATCCATTGTACCTTACTCTACTGAGATAGTAATTGGAATCTGGAAAGGCTTCCTTCCTTTTATTCAGGATGATGGGCGTTACCAAAGAAATGGGAAAGGTCAGTGATGAAACTTGGGACTTAGGTGGATTTGGGATTGAATTATAGTTTTGTCACTTGCCAACTCTGTGGCCTTGGACAAGTATTTTAATTTTCAAAGCATCAGTTCCTCATCTATAAAGTGGAGATGATAGAACCCTCCTCTTAGAATTGTCCTACAGTTAAACTGTAGTACTGGTTGGCAAAAGAGTGTTTAATGAACAACAGCTGTGAATTTTATTTCTAAGGATTTCCAGACTGTGCTGCCTCATTTCCTGAGACTCTCTTGTCTGAGAAGTATTACTTTATAAATTTTCTCACATTTACCCTTAGTTTTCTTACAGTGTTTGTTGGGGGTACTTTTAATCTCCACTGTTCCATGATGTACCAAACTATCTTTAGAGACTAGAAGCATTCTGTATCTTAGGCTAAGTGGGCCTAGCCTCCAATCTGAAACAGGAACAAAAAGGATATCTTTAAAAATGCTAAAAGTCATTTTCAACCTTGTATCATCGCTTGCTGTACTCAAAACTATAGTTAAACTAATTGGCACTTTTTTCAACTCCAGAAATTTCCAAAGGCAGAAGGAAATGCTAGGTTTAGCGTCTCCCTCTGATAGCTTTGCAACTCCAGATTTAGGGAGCAGGGGGCTATAATTAGGTAAGTTGAGTGCTACTCTAAAAAAATTAAAACATGGTCCGGGTGCAGTGGCTTATGCCTCTAATCCCAGCACTTTGAGAGGCCAAGGCGGGCAGATCACCAGAGGTCAGGAGTTCGAGACCAGCCTGGCCAAGATGGTGGAACGTCATCTTTACTAAAAATACAGAAATTAGCCAGGCGTGGTGGCAGGTGCCTGTAATCACAGCTACTCAGGAGGCTGAGGCAGGAGAATCACTTGAGCCCAGGAAACAGAGGTTGCGGTGAGCTGAGATTGCACCATTGCACTCCAGCCTGACAAGAGTGAGACTTCATCTAAAAAAAAAAGTGATATATTGAAGATTGCCCCAGTATCCCAAGATAGCCTTTTATCTTTGCTTTTCATGTCTTTTGTGAATCTAACATTTGTGGCTGTGAGTAGCTTAGTTTTCCTCACTTAATTAGAATTAATTAAATTTTTTGAGAAACGCATCAGACCCTTAATGAGAGCTAGTGCTTATGATAAACAGTGTGCAGCATCTGGCCAGGTTTACTTACCAGTTCAGTGGTGTGCTTTTGGACCACAGCCATGCAGATCAGTTTTCTGTTTCACAAAACTACAAATAATTTTATTACAGACTTTAGTTATCATCCATAAGTGTTCAAAATAAGTATTCAAATGTTATGTCTACAACAAAAGTTATTAGATTAGAAATAGCTAGTTTCCAAAATGAGTTCAAAGTAATATAGTACAAAATGTGAACTGTATCAAAAAAGTAGTTATCAGAATCTTTATCTCACTTAATTTTATTAGAGGGGGTAATTTTATTTTTCTAGTTACAAATCGCCACATTGCTACAGATGAAAGGGTCTCAAACTGAATTTGAGCAGCAGGAACGGTTGCTTGCCATGTTGGAGCAGAAGAATGGTGAAATAAAACATCTTTTAGGTGAAATTAGAAATCTGGAGAAATTTAAGGTATGTGTAACATTTAAAAAAACAACCAAATTTTGATTTGACTATCTTAAAATTTGGATTGTATTTTAAGTTGAAAATACTAATAAATACCTTGTGGGGAGATACTTTGAGACTAAGTAAATGCCTGTTTCTCCTTATGCTTAAACATCCGTTTGTGATTCTTGCCTGAAACATAATTCTGTAATGATTGCTAAATGGTAATCACTTCTACATTTATTAGTTGGAATTCTAATGAAGGGACAGAAAAGAAAAATCTTTCCCCTCACTTACTCATTCATTTATTTGTATTGGTATAGCCTCATGGATTCTTATTTTATCCTATGATTTATAATCCATTGCTTGCATTATTTACTGTGATACTCAAATTGTCTCAGATTTGGTAGTCAAAGTGCTCCTACTTGAGTAGTTTCTTATTCTATGGCACAACAAGGTATTCCTAGCTCACCTGCCCCAGCCCTGGGATTAGCATTTCTTCAAGGAGCGTTGGTTTCTTTTAGTGGAGAATGGTATTTGTGTAAGCGTGTGTGTGTGTGTGTGTGTGAATTCACTTGTGTTTTCTACTAGTACTTGTGTGGTTTCGTTTTTTACGTTTAGGTATCTGATCCCCATTAAAGTTTATTTTGGTATATGATTTGAGGTATAAATCTAAATCTATCTTCTACCTAATAAGTAGGCAGTTGTCCCAGAGTCATTTGATTTAAAAAAAAAAAAAATCAATCTTGACCCTAGTGATTTGAGTTGACACCTTTACCATGCATCAAGTCTCCATATATACTTGAGTCTGTTTCTAGATTTTCTGTCTACTGCATTGGTCTGCTTCTCTGTGTGTCAGTATCACACTGTTTTATTAATTATAAATGCTTTAAAGTATGTTTATCTGGTGACTTATTTCCTCGCTATACATTTTCTTATTTGGTGTTTTCCTATTTTTGAATGTTTGTTTTTGTTTACAGACATCTTGTCTGGCACCAAAAAAAGTTTGTTGGCTTTCTATTAAAATTGTATTAATTTAAGATTTTATAAATTAACTTAGGGAACATTGATATCTTTTCATTAACCTCCTAATGAACTAAAGTTTGTAAATGACAAATTTTTGTACATGCTAATAACCTCTTAAATTGTAGCCATTAGTATGTCATAAAATCTTAAGTTTACATAACTTTATTTCTGTGTCTTATAAAAACTGTTGAAAGGACTGCAAATTTGGTTAAATTGGCAGCCTTATGTGTTCCACCATTGGACTCCGAACTATACTTTGAAAATTATGGCTTTAAATCAGGGGAAAGTTATTTATAACTTCTGAAATTGTTTCAAGTTTTTAAGCAGATTTACATTTTTTCTCCCCCTGGAGAAATGTGTAGTTTCCATCAAAGTCTCAGAAGAGCTTGCTCTACATTCTTGCCTGGGGTGGAGAGAAGACTATCAGAAGAGGGGGATACCAAATATAAATGTAATGCTCTCATCTTTTTTTTATGTTTTTCTAGTTTATGGTTTTGTTACAAAGGCCAGAATTCAAATCCAGCAGGCATTTATTTGTTCTATTTTAAAAGCCAGGAGAGGGAAGCCAAAGGATGTTGGTATGGTTAGAAGCCTAGGCTTTGGAGTCAGATCTGGGTTCAGATTTTCTCTTCTTGGATTACTTTCCTCTGCATTTGGAGCCTGTTTCCTTATCTATAAGAGAAGGAATGTTAATTCTTTTACCTACTTCAGAGGCAAATGAGTTAAATGGGCAATTCTTAGCATAGTACATGCCAAGGGATAAGTAAATTCAGTAAGTGATGATGCTATTGTTAATAAACATACGCTAACCTTATTTGTTACTTATTTTAAGTAATACAAATTTTTGCTTTTTAAAGAATTTATATGAAAGTATGGAATCTAAGCCTTCAGTCCACTCTGGTGCTCTGGAAGATAACACCTATTATACGGATTTACTTCAGATGAAGCTGGATAACTTAAAGTAAGTGTCTGGGTTGGTGGATGGAAAGATGGACATGTCACTTGCTTATAATAGTAGTGTCAGTGACTTCAAAGTTTTTTTGAAGTTGCCAAAGGAAATTTTCCGAAAAGAAAGGCAACAAAAATATCTTTGCACAGACACTCATGCGTGAATACATTTGAAAGACTATCTCCTCCTTTGTCCATTTCCTTTCAAGAATACATGAATATTTTTTAAATTTGACACTACTGTTGTTAAAGATTATTTAAATTGTTTACTGTTTCTTTGTTACTAAAAACCACAGAAAAATGTATTTTTAACTAAGTTCAAATATGCAGTGAAATATTTATACCACTACACTTATTTATATTATATGCTATTTTAATACTCCTTGGTTCTCCTTTTTTATTGTCATAGCAAAGAAAATGAAAGCACTAAAGGTGAATTGTCCATACAGCGAATGAAAGCATTATTTGAGAGCCAACGGGCTCTGGATGTTGAGCGAAAACTTTTTGCAAATGAAAGATGCCTACAGCTTTCAGAAAGTGAAAATATGAAACTGAGAGCTCAACTAGAGGAATTAAAACTAAAATATGAACCTGAAGGTATATATGTCTTACATATTTTTGTCTTTTAAATCATGAGTAATCCTGAGAAATTATATCAATTTATTTTCTTACTGTAATTTTATGCAAATCCTATTACAAACTCATTTGTAGTTATATACCTGTAGTTAATAAGGCAAATTTATTCTGTAAGATATGTAGAAAAATTAAGAAAGAACTGGATACTGGGTGTGCATGAATATAACATGTATCCTTTTTGGATATCTAAATTCATACTGCATAGTAGAAACTTTGTATTTGAGACTTTCCTATTTTGAGATTACAGTATTTTTTGTCATACCAAATAGTTTAATTATGTTGAAGCAGCCGATGTTTGGAACCTATATGAGGTAGGACTGCTTATAGAAAATCTAAAATAATGGAGACTTTAAAAGGTGGATCTTCATCTCTGTCCCTGATCCAGGACTGGTAAGTACTCCACCGTATCAGGATTCAGGCTTCTTGTGTTTTTTGGTCTGCAGCCATCCTGTTGAGCACAGTTTAGTCCTGCAGCCTCACCTGCTGACGGGAAAGGCTGAGAAATGCAGTCTTGATTCTGAGGGTCCATGTTCCTAACTAAATATTGGAAATTCTTTTATGAAGGAAGAACAGTGAGCCAGGTGTGTGTGGTGTCTCGTGCCTGTAATCCCAGCTCTTGGGGAGGCAGAGTTGGGAGGATAGCTTGTGCCCAGGAATTTGAGATTTGCTTGGGTAGTATAGCAAGACCCCATTCTCCAGAAAAAGGAGCAGAGGGGGAAGGAAAGAACAGTGAAACATACTAGGGAACATCTAGCAAGTCTAATCACTGAGCTAGAAAGTAGCCTAACCATACAGTTTCTGCATCTTATATACTACGGAGAGTGCATTTTACTGTATACAAATTAAAAAACAAAAGGCAAAATGTGAAGGAGTCTTAAGAATGTGATGGTTCTACAATGCCCCCTCCCCTAAAAGAGTGTTACATGTTTTAGATTAAGGATTCTTAACAAGCTTTTGTCCCTGCACTCTGCACATGCCTCAGTCTCTCTTAATATTTTCTCAGTGAACTGCTGTGATTCTCAACAATAGTGGGGAGGTTGCCAAAAATAGGAAGATTTCTACACAATTTTAAAAGGCTTCTCTTTCTCTTACTCTTTTTTTCTTCCATGATTCTGATAGGCTCCCCTGATTAAGAATTATCCTTTATGAATTTCAAACATCTGTTGAACTGAACACAGCAAATAGACAGGAGGCAAGGTAGTGAATCCTGATAACATGGGTTTCAAAGGAGCAGTGTAAGAAAAAGTGAAATCATGATCTAAAAGCAACAACGCAGAGCAAAAACAACCCCTTGTGCTACCAAGGTTCCTCAGACACCACTAACATTTTGATTTTGAAAATGAAATACATTGATAATGGGGATAGGGAAAAGATACTAGAGCAGTTAATACAGTGGCTTGTGTATGACCTGCTTAGATAGAATGATGTTAGGCCATGAGGATAGAAGGCATTGCAGTAGTCTTCAATGAGACATGATAGGATTGGACTAGGGAAGTAGCCATCATAAAAGTAGTCTGATTCTGCATATATTTTGTTGGTAGGGCTAACAGGCCTATATTACCTATGTTCAGAAAGTTGACCTATTCTTACTTAATTCTTGTAACACACAATACTGAGTGAAGTGGGTGCTTTTAATCCCCATTTTACAGATAAAATGAAGCTCAAAGAGGTCAAATAATTCCCCAAAGACGTGGCTGCCAAATATGAGGATTAGGATTCAAACCTGGACTCTGCCACTGCCTCCTCATCTCCACGCTGAGATCTGATGAACCACTTTTATCAAAACTCCAAAAGAGAACACAAGCATTCATGCCTAGAGTCAAAATACTGAATTCCCAAGGAAAAATGTATAGCCAAAGAAACTCTTAAATATATATTTTATGTAGATTCCATGCTAATGAATAAAAGGTAGAAACAATACATTTCAGTGTGGAGATGGGTGCATTTTAAAAGAATGGAAAAAGTTATAACTAGTTCTGGCTTCTTGTGTTGATTGTGTCTTTGTTTTCTTCCCCACTCGTTTTTATTCTCAGAGACAGTTGAAGTGCCTGTACTGAAAAAGAGGCGTGAGGTGCTGCCTGTAGATATAACCACCTCTAAGGATGCCTGTGCCAACAACAGTGCTGCCAAGGGAGAAGTTTATCGATTACCGCCTCAGAAAGAGGAGACACAGTCCTGTCCTAACAGTTCAGAAGATAACAACTTGCAACTAGAAAAATTAGTTTCTGTAAACACAGCAGTAGGCACTCTCTCTCCTCACAAAAATCTGCCCGTGGATATGCAGCTAAAGAAGGAAAAGAAATGTGTGAGACTCATAGGAGTTCCAGCTGACTCTGAGGCCTTAAGTGAAAGAAGTGGAAATACCCCTAACTCTCCCAGGTCAGTGTCCTCTTTTCCTCAAGGCAACCAGCAGACCTCTTCATCTCTCCTCTCTCGCTGCATGAACTGTGCTGTCTGTCTCTTTATCTACTTTCTTAGTATTGCATGCAGTATAATTCCTCAGTTTCATCTGCCTACTTTCAACTTTTCGAGAACTTTAAGAAAGACTAAAATAATTGCAAAGGGAAAGTACTCCTGAATAAGGGAATCACATTAAAAAGTCACACATTTCTATTTCATAAAAGGAAATATCACAGTCTAACACATCTCTGAATGTTTTGTCAGTTTGAATAAATGTACTGTTATTTTTCTCTTGGTCTAAGTGTGACCATGAAAGAAAAATTAACTCACTTTCTCAAAGGGCATTCCAGTAGTCTAAGAAACATCAGTCTTCTAGAAAACTTAGGTGAATTTTTTATGTCTTTTGAAGTTGCTAATCCTAGGCCTTCAGAAATGGGCTTTGATACTTATTTTGACATTTTTACATATCAAAGCTAATTCATTTTCATTGTTTCCAAAACTTGAAAGCCTCTAGTTTCTGCATAATTGAGTTTGTAACTAAAAGAAATAGTGTCAGACATGTGTGTCTGAAGGAATTAATGTCCCAGGGGCTTTGTCCTTTAAAAAAAATAATTGAGGTCAGAAGGTAACAGAAAGTGAACGAAAGGGAAAGGTAAGTGGCAGTGGCTAAGCTAGAGTTCTGGTTGTGTACAGCAGGAGAAATGAATGAGGAAATTGGAGAAAGTAAAAGAAAGATGAAGGATGTCTGCATGCAGTGGGATGCTAGAGGCATTTAAAACAAATATCGGTAGGCATTCAAAAAGTTAAGCACATTGATGTAACAATAGCTAGCTTGGATTATTTCCTATGAAATGAGATCTTGAAGGCGCTACTAGGGTACATTAGTCTTAGAGAGTAGAGACAGATTAATAAGACATTTTACTAATGTGCATTTGAGTAGAAAGAGTATGACAGCCCACATCATATAAAAGGGCTTCCTTACATGTTTTATCTGATTCTCTCCAAGTCTTCAGTGCTACTAAATGTAATACTCAACAGTAAAAGCACTTCAACAATGTTAGCTGCTATTATTAATATAAAGAATAGTAATTTATTACTCCCTCCTTGGATTTTTATATAATGTTATAACCTGTGAGTCACATACAATAAAAGCTTGCTATTCTTAAGGAAAAAGTGACTTCAAATGAATATCTGCTGCATACACATGGTTTCAAAAAGTTCTGAAACGAATGCAGCAGATTATGCCTGTTTATATGTGATGCATTGTATAAATGTGCTTGACCAGTATATATTTCTGGAGGTGGATTTCCAGAATTGATAAGTACCAACCTTGCTATCTGTATTGTCTTCATTTCTTTTTCCGCCTTTTTTTTTTTTTGCTTGATAAAAATTACTTAAGCAAATGTATATGGCTAATTGACTCTAATTAATTAGCATGTTGGAAACTTTTTGTCTTGTTAGTTAAACAAAAAAATAAAATACCACAAAACATTTGTGTGTGTGTGTGAGTCCATCTGCTAACTTAAGATGTTTCCAACTCTCTGTTTTCTGCATGTTTTACTTAGATGCACAATCCTAAGGTAATTTTGGAACAATAAATATGGCTTTTATTGGGAACTTTACTATTGCATGCTTTACAAAACTAATTGGTGTTCTTGTTATCAAGAATCTTTACATGCCTTTAAAAAATACCTCTCCACTGTTTATCTTTTCTTTATTTTGCTAGTTGAAACTCAGTCTTTTAATATGAAACAAATAGACATCTATTTGTGCAGCACAAGATTCCATGTTATTTTTGTCTTGCACTTAGCCTTTTGTATGTCATTTACCATTAAAATATTGCTGTAACATTTCAGTTTTTGTGTTAAGTGTGCTTATCATGATAGGTGCTCTGTCATATTTTAATTCTTTAATTTAGGCCTTGCCGTGACTTTGTAAAGATATTCTTTAGACTTAAAAAGTAATTGAGCCTATTGATATAAAAGGACTCTTTTAAAGAGTCAGTAACTTAATATTCTTAACGGTATTAAACTATATTTTTTTCCTTGAATATCATGCCTCATTGGAGGCCCATTATACTGGGGGTTTGTTTCTTCAATCCTTCATAACCACATTTGAATTCAGAGTGGATACTTTAATGCCTGTAGGTTAGCTGCTGAATCAAAGCTTCAAACAGAAGTTAAAGAAGGAAAAGAAACTGCAAGCAAATTGGAAAAAGAAACTTGTAAGAAATCACACCCTATTCTATATGTGTCTTCTAAATCAACTCCAGAAACCCAGTGCCCTCAACAGTAAAGACTTTTCTTTAATAAGAGTACAGTACCACTTGCCTCCAAAGTTACTGTGGTGCTTAGTTAAGATTGTCTTTATCTGATGTATGCCACCTTCTGGGTTATTTAGATCTATTTATTGTGCCAGGACCTGGCATTTTCATGTTCCTTTGACCAAGTGTTCAGAATTTGTTTGACTCTAACCTGGAGTGTTCCTTGAGTGATTATCCGTCCTGGAGCGTCTGTGACAGTGAGTAAACTATTAACTGAAGGAAAATGTTGTAATTAATATATCTATTTTCTGCACTGTTTATGGATTAAGTGATCAAAACACTTAAGTAATCTTTCAGAGCCATATATTTGAGAACACGCAAATCATTATATTTTCCTATGTACTTTTTAAAATAAACTTAGTTTTAAACTATGTTGAAAAAAATAGAAAACATGGCTTAAAAATATATATTATATTGTTTCAGGATTTTGTCAGTGTTTAAAGAACCAATGTTCGTTCATCTTTGTATTTATGTACATGATTTAAATTTTGTCTCAGATAATTTTGAAATTTTAAATAAAACAGCAATGATTTATTTTTTTTCTAATTTCTTACTCTGTATAGGTAAAGGGATGTTATCAAAAGGGAATGAAAAGTACTTTGGGAGGCTGAGGCAGGTGGATCGCTTGAGCCCAGGAATTCGAGACCAGCCTAGGCAACTTGACAAAACCCCGTCTCTACAAAAAAATACAAAAATTAGCTGGGCATGATGATGCACACCTGTAGTCCCAGCTACTCGGGAGGCTGAGGTGGTGGGATCACCTGAGCCCAGTAAGGAGGTTGAGGCTGTAGTTGATCTGTGATCACACTACTGCACTCCAGCCTGGGCAACACAGCAAGACCCTGTCTCCAGAAAAAAAAAGAAAAGTGGGGGGAATAAGGAGAAAAAAAAAACTTTAGGAGTTCTTAATTCCCTTACATATAATTGTATATATAATTTTATGGTTAATTATATGTATCTATACAGATGGTCCCTGATTTAACAATGGTTTCACTTAATGATTTTTCTACTTTTCAGTGGTAGAAAAACAGTATGCATTCAGTAGAAACTGTACTTCAAGTACCCATATGACCATTGTTTCTCACTTTCAATACAGTACTCAATAAATTATGTAAGATATTCAACACTTTATCATAAAATAGACTTTGTGTTAGATGATTTTGCCCAGTAGTAAGCCAGCATAAGTGTTCTGAGCACATTTAAGGCAGGCTAGGCTAAGCTATGATATTCATTAGGTTAGGTGTCTAAATGCATTATAATGAGTATATTGAATTATAACCCCATGATAGGTCAGGGAGCACCTGCACGTATTAGGGTTCTCCAGAGAATTGGGGTTCTCCAGAGAAATAAAATCAATGGATGTGGGTATGTGTATAGAGAAAGATTTATTTTCAAGAATTGGTTCACATGGTTGCGGGGGCAAGTCCAAACTTGTAGGGTGAGCCAGCAGACTGGAGACCAGGGAAGGGAAGAGCTGATGTTGAGTTCAAGTCCGAAAGCCATCATACTAGAGATCCCAGGGGATAACTGCACTGCAGTTCAAGTTCAAAGGCTATCTGCATCAGTTTCCCTTTGCTGGGGGAGGTGAGTCTTTCCATCTAGGACTTCAATTCATTGGATGAAACCCATTCACATTAGAAAAGGCAATCTGTTTAAATCCACTGATTTAAATGCTGATCTCATCCAAAAACACCCTCACAGAAACATTCAGAATAATGTTCAACCACATGTCTGGGCATCATGGGCCAGTTAAGCTGACTTTCACAATGGGTATCTGTTCCAATTAGATTAGTCTATTGAAGCTGGGCATGGTGGCTCACAGCTGTAGTCCCAGCACTTTGGGAGGCCAAGGGGGGCAGATCGCCTGAGGTCAGGAGTTCGAGACCAGCCGGCCAACATGGTGAAACCCTGTCTCTATTAAAAATACTAAGATTAGCTGAGTGTGGTGGTGTGCACTTGTAACCCCAGTTACTCGGGAAGCTGAAGTGGGAGAATCACTTAAACCCGGGAGGCAGCGGTTGCAGTGAGCAGAGATGCGGCTGCTGCACTCCAGCCTGGGTGACAGAGTGAGGCTCTGAAATAAATTATCTTTAACATCTACATAAATTAATACACATTTTAATTTTCTGCAAAAAGCATACTCTTAAGTAGACTATTCATATTAATATTTCTTGCAAAAATAAGCTGAAGGCATTAGGGAGCTGTATTAGTCCATTCTTGCACTGCTATAAAGAAATACCTGAGACTGGGTCATTTATAAAGAAAAGAGGGCTAATTGGCACATGTTTCTGCAGGCTGGTAGCATGGCTGGGGAGGCCTCAGGAACCTTCCAATCAGGTAGAGGGTGAAGGGGATGCAAACACATCTTCACATGGCTGGAAAGGAGAAGAGTCTGGTGCTACATACGTTTAAAACCAGATTTTGGGAGAACTCACTATCAGAAAGGAAAGGGGGAAATCTGCCCCCATGATTCAATCACCTCCCACCAGGCCCATCCTCCAACACTGAGGATTACAATTTGATATGAGATTTGGGTGGGGACACATATCCAAACCATATCTGGAACAAATAATTTCAACCTGAGGATATTAAATGAGTGACCATATTTATGCTGCATATTAGATAATGTAGATCAATTCCTTCCAACATGAGCTGTGTGCTAGGGGTACAAAAATAAGCCCTTAGAGCTCACAGTTTAAAATACCCATGTAGATGAGAAGTGGTAGTTGTGGTGTTACTAATAATTGTTTTATCTGATATTTGAATCAATCTAATGTACTAGGCAGTCTTCCAAGCCCTTTCATGTATTACCATGTTAAACCCTCCCAACATCTCTAAGCTAGATATTACACTTATCGCCATTTTAAAGAGGATGAAACCAAAGAGGTTACCTAAAGTCACAGGTGTTCATAAATGATGAAAAAAATGAAAGAGTGGTAGAAGTTATAATGATATTGTGTACAAAGTGCTATAGGAACAGAGAGAGGGAAATGAAACTGCCTAGGGACATGACAGATGTTCATCTCTAAGCAGAGGTTAAGAAGTTTCCTGAGCCATGTAGAGAGTAGCACTTCAAGTAGAAGAAATGGCTGTTCAAAACATGAAGGCATGAAATGACATTTCTAATTCAGCAAACTGAAGACTTAGAAATGGTTAGAAGTTTAGGACTTGTAAATCGCAATCAATAGTAAATTAAATCTGAATAGTTTACAAGCAACATTGTAAAGAGCTTGAATTTGGGAATTCTTTTTACAAACAAAAGCACAGACATATAAACAAATTAAGCACCATGATTGAAGGTTGAACAGTGATGACGAGGGAACCTTGTCATCTAGCTTCTGTCTTCCTTCCGTTAGAGACAGGTATTCTATTAAGTCTTGAGTCTTCTAGGAATGTATCTTGAAAAATCACCCCTATAAGTGATGGGAAGCACCTGTTAATTGATATTAGCAGAATAATGCCATCATTCAATTTATTTTTAGTAAAAGTCTAAAGGCATAATAGAAAATAAATATAGAAAAAGATCAAAAAGGAGGCAAAAAAAGACTAGTTTGGCCATTTGATAATCCAAGTATGAAATGTAAGTACAAACTGAAGTAGTGGTAGTGGGAATATAGAATGGCAGATTCAAGAACTGTTTAGGAAAAGCAAAGTGGTCAGGAGTTGTTAAGAAATAAGATGTGGGACTCTGATGTTAATGGATACATAGTGATGTGAACAGAAAACAGAAAAAGTAGAGGTATTTCCATTTTGATGAGTACTTTTATTCAAGTACCCAAGGGGTATACAAAAATAAGTCTGTTTATCAAACCTTTGTTTTTGTAAGAAAAATTTAAGACTAACTTATAACCCTTTTTCAGTAGTCACATTTTCCCCCATTATTACTCAAAAAGTGATTTTGTTGGTCAAAATTTTAGAATCATAGGCTTGATTTTTTTCAGTTTTCACTATCAAACAGTGAACCCTTAATATAAGCCTAGAAGGAAGATGGAAAAGCAATTATTAATATATTTTGTCTCCCCAAGTAAGGCATTGGTGGAAGGGAGCTAATGTTTCTTGATTTGCTATGTGCTTTACCTATTATGCCTCTTAATGTCACATAGTAACTGCATTTTATGGTCATGTCTTTGTCCTTGATCAACCCCCAAATCCTGGAACTCTCTACAAACATGAGCTTACACATCTAACAAGGGCATAGAATAGTAAAGTGTCAATCCATCAAAAAGGAACAATTATAAACATATGTGCCTAACAGGAGCCCCAAATACCTGGAGCAAAAACTGCAAGAACAGGAGGGAGAAATAGACAGTTTAATAATAGTTTAATAGAGACCAGCAGTCAACAGAAAAGTTAGAGACTTTCTTCAATAATAGATATATTATAAAATAAATATAAACTAAATATAAACAAAGAAATAGAAGATTTGAATAATACTACAAAGCAACTAAACCTAATAGAAATATGTAGCATACTCTACCCAAGAGGAAAATACACCTTCTTCTTAAGTGTACGTATAACACTGTGCAAGGCAGACCAATGTTATGCCACAAATTTAGTCTCAATAAATTTTAAAAGTTAAAAAAGTATCTTCTCTGACCACAATGGAATGAGATTAGAAATCAACAACAAGAAAATCTAGAGAATTCACAAATACTATGTAGAAATAAAACAACACACTCTTTAAACAACCAATGAATCAAAGAAGAAATCACTAAGAAAATATTTTGAAGATGAATTTTAAAATATTTTAAAATGAATAAAAAATAAAAACAACAATAACAAAACTTATGAAGTATAGTAAAAGCAAAAGCCCTCAGTGGGGAATTTATATTCAAAAAACGAAAGCTCTCAAACTAAAAACCTAACTTTATACTTTGAAGAACTAAAAAAAGAAGAGAAAACTAGAAAGCTAAATCCACAGCCAGCAGAAGGAAGAAAATAAGAGATGAAAACAAAAAGAAATGCAATTGAGGACATGAAAACAATAGAATCGATGGAACCAAAAGTTTATTCTTTGAAAAGATCAACAAAATTAATAAACCTTTAGCTAGGCTGATCAAGGGAAAAAGAGAAAAGACTCAAATTACTAAAATAAGGAATGAAAGTGGGGACAATACTGTCAATCTTATAGAAGTAAAAGGGGTTATGAGAGAATGCTATAAACGATTACAAATTATGTATACTAGATGACATGGTCAAGTTCCTAGAATCAAGCTATCAAAACTAAGAAATTTAAAACATCTAAATACACTTTTGAATAAGGGAATCAAATCAGTAATCAAAAGAACTTTCAAAAAGAAAAGCTCAGGACCAGATGGTTGCACTAGTGAACTCTCCCAAATACTTTAAAAAGAGCTGATCTTTCTAAAACTAGTATGTCTCGATCGCTTCCAAAAAATTGAAGAGAGATTATTTCCTAATTCTGAATGTATTGCCCTGATGCCAAAGCCAGACAAAGACATCAGAAGAAAACTATAAACCAATATCCCTTATGTACATAATGCAAAAATCCATAACAAAATACTAGCAAATTCAATCCAGCAGCATACTAAATTATACACCGTGACCAGGTGGGATTTGTCCTTGGAATGAAAGGGTGAATTAAAATAGGAAAACCAGTGTAATATACTCTATTAGTTTCTGGCAAAATGAATTATGCACACATTGAGTTTGTTAAAACAACAGAAATGTACTGTTTTACAGTTCTGGAGGCTGGAAATCTGAAATCAAGTTGTTAGCAGGATCTTGCTCCCTCTGAAGGCTCTAGGGAAGAGATCTTTCTAGCTTTTGGTGGCTCCCAGCAATCTTTGGCATTCTTAGCCATCACTCCAATGTCTGTCTCTGTCTTCACATAGCCCACATCTCCATCTCTGTGTCTTCTCTCCTCTTCTTATAATGACACCTTAACCAAATATGATCTCATCTTGATCCTTAAGTAATTATATCTGCAAAGACCCTACTCAAAATAAGGTCACATTCTGAGGTTCTGAGTGGATAAATTTTGGGGGATACTATTTGAACCACTACACACCATAGTAATAGAACAAAGAGTGGGAAACCCCTGACATGATTATCTCAGTTGATGCAGGAAAAAGCATTTGAAAAAATCCAGTATCTGTTAATGATTTTTAAAACAACAAACTAGAAATAGAAGAGAACTTCTAAACTAAAGGGCATTAATGAAAAACTCACCACCATCATCATACTTACTGGTGAAAGACTGAAAGCTTTTCCCCTAATATCAGGAAGACAAAAAGGATGTCTGACCTTGACACTTATATTCAACATTGTACTGAAATTGATGGCCAGGTCAATTAGACAAGAAAAAGAAACAAAAGACATCCAAATCAAAAAAGAGGTAAAAATATCTATATTCACAGATGACATCATCTTTCACATAGAAAATACTAAAGAATTCCCCAGTAAACTATTAGAGCTAGTAAATGATTTCAATAGTTGCAATATATAAAATCAACATATAAAAATCAGTAGTATTTTTATACACTAGCAATGAACAATTGGAAAATGAAATTAAGAAAATAAACAGCACCAGAAAGAACAAACTCTTAGGAATAAATTTAACCAAGGAAGTGAAACTTTTACACACTGAGAACTACCAAGTATTTTGGAAGAAGTTAAAGACCTAAATAAAATAAATGGAAAGATATCTCATGTACATAGATTGAAAGACTTAATATTGTTAAGATGACAATAGTTTCTGTCGTAGTCAGTTTGGGCTGCTATAGCAAATCATTGTAGACTAGGTAGCTAAAAAACTAACATTTCTTCTTACAGTTCTAAATGCTAGACAGTTCAAGATGAAGGTGCCAGCAGACCCAGTACTTGCCGAGGGGTCACTTTCTGGTCTGCAGATGGCAATCTTCTTGTATCTGGTGAAGAGCAGAGACAGAGAACAAGCTTGAGTCTCTTTTTTTGTTTAATAAGGGCACTAACTCCTTTCATGAAGGTAGAGCCCTCATTACCTAATTACGTTTGAAAGGCCCCACTTTCTAATACCATCACACTGGAGTTAGTATTTCAAAACATGAATTTTGGCAGGGGGATATATTCAGTCCACATGACTACCCAAAGTGATCTACAGCTTCAATACAATTCCTTTTGTATTGAATACCAATGAAAACATGATTCTAAAATTTATACAAAGCTGCAAGAGACCCAAATAGCCAAAACAATCTTGAAAAAGAACAGAGTTAGAGGACTCACACATTCCTATTTTAAAAACTTACTAAAGTGACAGGAAACAAAACAGTGTGGAACTGTCATAAAGATATACATACAAAATGGAATACAATTGAGAAATAAATCAGAATATAAGTAAATCAGAAATAAACCTATACGTGCATAATCAATTGATTTTTAACATTGGTAGCAAGACCATTCAATAGGGAGAGAATAGTTTCTCCAACAAATTATGCTGGGACAACTTGATAACCACATGCAAAAGAATAAAGTTAGACCCTTACGTCACCTCATATGTAAGTGTAAGTTCAAAACGAATCAAAGACCCAAATGTAAGAAGTAAACTATAACACCCTTAATAGAAAACATAGGGCTAAATCTTTATTACCTTGGATTTCACCATGATTTCTTAGATATAACACGAAAAGCACAAGCAACAAAAGAAAAAAATAGGTAAATTGGTCTTCATCAAAATTAAAAACTTTTGTGCATCAAAGGACACTCACTATTAAGTCGGTAAAAAGATGTCCCACAGAAGGGTGGGGAGCAAGATGGCAAATAGAAGGCTCCACTGGAACAGCAAATTTACATACACAAAAAAGAACCTTCATAACAACTAAAAGTCAGTTGAGCACTCACTCAGGGTACCTAATTTTAACTTTATATTACTGAAAGAGGCCTGAAGAGGGTAGGAAAGACAGTCTTGAATTGCTGATGCCTCCTCTCTGCCATCCTCTACAGCGGCAGCATAGCACAGAGAAAGACTGTGTGCTTGGGGCTGAAACACACAGCAATTATTAGATTTTGCATTAAACTCAGTACTGCTCTGTAACTGTGGAAAGCAAAATCAGCTTAACTCAGCTGATGCCCACCCACAGAGGGAGCATATAGAGCAGCTCTAGCCAGAGGGGAATTGCACATCCAATCAGTCAGAGCTTAAGTTCCAACAAGCCTCACCACCAGGCTAAAGTATTCTGGGTTGCTAAATCAACTTGAAATTCAGACTAGGGCACAAGGATTGCAACTCCTAGGTGAATCCTACTGCTGAGCAGGACTCAGAGCCGGTAGACTAGGGGGCACATGACCTACTGGGACACCAGCCAAAGCAGTTAAGGGAGTGATTGTATAACCCCTCCCCCAACCACAGGCTGCAGAGCTCATGGCTTCAAAACAGACTCCTTACATTTGAAGAGAGAAGAGGGAAGATCAAAGAGGTCTTCGTTATGCATCTTGAATGCTGGGTCAACCACCGTAAGAAAGGGCGTCAGGTAGAGTCATGAGGCCACCATTCCAGGCCCCAGCTCCTGGACAACATTTCTAGAGACACCCTGGGCCAGAAGAGAACCCATTGCCTTGAAAGGCAGGACCTGGTCATGGTGGGACCCATCATCTGTTCACTAAATAGCCCTTGGGCCCTGAATAACCATCAGTGATACCCACGCAGTACATTGTGGGCCTTGGGTGAGACTGTGATGTGCTGACTTTAGGCAAGATTCAGCACATTCTCAGCTTTGGTGGCTACAGTGACAGACTCCTTCTGCTTGAGAAAATCAGAAAGAAAAGTAAAAGGGACTTTGTCTTGAACCTTAGGTACCAGCTCAGCCACAGGGGGTTAGAGTACCAAGCAGGCTTTTGCAATCCCCAATTCTAGGCCTTAGCTCTTAGATGACATTTCTGGACCTGTCCTGAGTCCAGAGGGAAGCCCACTGCCCCGAAGGGTGAGCCCCAGGTCTGGCAGCATTCACCACAAGCCAACTGAAGAGCCCTTTGGTCTTAAGTGAATATTGGCAGTAGCCTGGCAATAATCCCTGTGGGCCTGTGGAGGTGGTGGCCATGTAGTAAGGTTCCTCTGCCTGTGAAAAGGGGAGGGAGAAGTGGGAATAATTGCACCGTATTCTTTGAGTGTCAGCTCAGCAGCAGTATAATAGAACAACAGATAGATTTCTAAGGTTTATTTTGTTTGGTTTGGTTTTCTGTTTCTGGCTCCCGGATGGCATCTCTGGATCTGTCCAGGACCTAAGAAAACTCACCACCCTGAAGATAAGGACATACTGCCACTTGCTGATTATAGAGCTCTGCTGTCTGTCAAGCTTTAGGACCTGGAGTGAATGTAGGTTGTAGCCAGGTAGTGGTTAAAGCAGACCTTGGGTAAGACCCAGTGCTGTGCTGGCTTCAGGTTTGAAACAGTGCAATCTCAGTGGTGGTTGCTACAAGGGTGCTTGTGTCACCCCTATCCCCAGCTCTAAGCAGCTCAGCACAGAGAGATTCTGTATGCTTGGGAGAAAGTACAGGAAGAGAACAAGAGTTTCTGCCTGATAATCCAGATAATTCTTGCAGATAAGAGCACCAATATGGTACCTCTACGAGTTTGCAAGAACCACAGCATTACTGGGCATGGAGTGCCTCCTAATGCAGATATGGCTTTGATCACAAGACACAAGTCCTTTTGAATGCCTGGGAAGCCTTCCCAAGAAGGACAGGTACAAATAAGTCAAGACTGTGAAGACTGCAATAAATACCTAATTCCTTAATGCCCAGACATGATGAACATCTGCAAGCATCAACCTCATTCAGGAAAATCTCACCAAATAAGCTAAATAAGGCACCAGGGACCAATCCTGGAGAAACAGAGATATGCGTTCTTTCAAACAGAGAATTCAAAATAGCTATTTTGAGGAAACACAAAGAAATTCAAGATAACACAAAGACAGAATTCAGAATTCTGTCAGATAAATTTAACAAAGAAAAGTAAAAGCAAACCAATCCCAAAATTAGTGGAATAAAGGAAATAAGGATCAGAGCAGAAATTAATGCTATTGAAATGAAGAAAGCAATAGAAATTATTAATGAAACAAAAAGTTTTTGAAAAGTTGAACAAAATTAAGAAAGCTTTAACTAGACTAAGAACAAAAGAGAGAAGACCCAAATAAATAAAATTAGAGATGAAAAGACAGATATCACAATCCATACTACAGAAATTCAAAGGATCACTAGTGGCTACTATGAGTAACTATATGCCAATAAACTGGGAAATCTAGAAGAAATGGATAAATTTCTAGACACATAAAACCTGCCAAGAAAGAACCATGAGGAAATCCAAAGCGTTTACAGACCAATAACAAGTAACAAAATTGAAGCTGTAATAAAAAGTCTCCTAGCAAAAAAAAAGCCCAGGACCTGATGGCTTCACTGCTGAATTTCACCAAACATTTAAAGGAGAACTAATACCAATTCTACTCAAACAATTTGGAAAAATAAAGGAAAAGGAAAGACTTCCTAACTCATTCTGCAAGGCCAGTATTACCCTGATACTAAAACCAGACAAAGACACATCACAAAAAGAAAACTACAGGTCAATATCACTGGTAAATATTGATGCAAAAATTCTCAATGAAATACTAGCAAAACAAATTGAACAACACATTAAAAAGATCATTAATCATGACCAAGTGGGATTTATCCCTGGGATGCAAGGATGATTCAACATACACAAATCAATCAATGTGATACATCTTAGCAGCAGAATGAAGAACAAAAACCATATCATCATTTCAATTCATGCTGTGAAAGCATTTGATAAAATGTAACATATCTTTATAATAAAATCCTCAAAAAACTGGTCATAGAAGGAATATACTTCACCATAATGATTGCCGTATATGACAGGCCTCACAGCTAGTATCACACCAAATAGGTAAAGACTGAAAGCCTTTCCTCTAAGATCTGGAACATGACAAGAATGTCCACTATTACCACAGTTATTTAACATAGCACTGGAAATCCTAGCTAAAGCAATCAGACAAAAGAGAGGAAAAGAAGGCATCTAAATTGGAAAGGAAGAAGTCGAATTATTTTCATTTGCAGATGATATGATCTTATATTTAGAAAAACCTAAAGACCTTGACAAGAAACTATTAGAACTGATAAATTCGGTAAAGTTGCAGGATACAAAATCAACATACAAAAATCAGTGGCATTTTTATATGCCAACAATAAACAATCTTAAAAGGAAATCAATAGAATAAACCAATTTACAATAACTGCAAATAAAATACCTAGAAATTAACCAAATAAGTGAATGATCTTTACAATAAAAAGTATAAAATATTGATGTAAAATATTGAAGAGTACACCAAAAAATGGAAAGATATTCCATGTTCATGGATTGGAAGAAATAATATTGTTAAAATGTCCATACTGCCCAAAGCAATCTACAGATTTAATGCAATTTCTATCAAAATATCAATGACATTCTTCACAAAAATAGAAAAAACTATACAAAATGTATATGTACCCTCAAAAGACCCAGAATAGACAAAGCTATTTTAAGGAAAAAGAACAAAACTGGAGGAATCACATTATCTGACTTCACATTATACTACAGAGGACTAGTAACCAAAATGGTATGGTACTGCCATAAAAACAAACACATAGAGCAGTGGAATAGAATAGAAAATGCAGTAACAAATTCATACATCTAAAGCAAACTCACTTCTGACAGAGTTTCCAAGAACATACGTTGGGTAAAGGACAGTCTTTTTAATAAATGATGCTGGGAAACTGCATATCTATATGCAGAGGAATAAAACCAGACCCCTATCTCTCACCATATAGAAAAATCAAATCAAAATGGGTTAAAAACCTTAAACTATGAAACTACTACAGAAAAAGATTGGGGAAACTCTCCAGGATATTGGAGTAGGCAAAGAATTCTTGAGTAATATCCCACAAGCACAGACAACCAAAACAAACATGGACAAGTGGGCTGGACACAGTGGCTCACACCTGTAATCCAGCATTTTGGGAGGCTGAGGTGGGAGTTCAAGACCAGCCTGGCCAACATGGCAAATTCCATCTCTACTAAAAATACAAAAATTAGCTGGGTGTGGTGGTGCACAACTGTAATTCCAGCTACATGGGAGGCAGAGGCACAAGAATCACTTGAAACCAGGAGGTGGAGGTTGCAGCAAGCTGAGCTTATGCCACTGCACTCCAGCTTGGGTGATGGAGTGAGACTCTGTTTCAAACAAAACAAACAAACAAACAAACAAACACACAAAAAAAGTGGACAAATGGGATCACATCAAGTTAAAAAGTTTCTGCACAGAAAAGGAAACAGTCAACTAAGTGAAGAGACAACTCACAGAATGAGAGAAAATATTTGCAAACTACCCATCTGACAAGGGATAATCAGTTGTTTAAGAAGCTCAAACAACTCTATAAAAAAAACTAACAATCCAATTTAAAAATGAGAAAAAGATCTGAATAGACATTTTGCAAAAGTAGACATACAAATGGCAAATGGGCATATGAAAATGTGCTCAAAATCATCAATCCTCAGAGAAAGGCACGTCAAAACTGCAATGAGGTATTATCTCACCCCAGTTAAAATGGCTTTCATCCAAAAGATGGGCAGTAACAAATACTGGCAAGGATGTGGAAAAAAGGGAAATCTTATATAGTGTTGGTGGGAATGTAAATTAGTACAACTAATATGGAGTACAGTTTGGATGTTCCCCAAACAACTGATATTAGAGCCACCATATGATCCAGCAAACATACTGCTAGATATATACCCCAAAGAAAGGAAATCAGTATATCAAAGAGAGATCTGCACTCCCATGTTTATTGCAACACTTCACAATAGCCAAAATTTCTAAGCGACCTAAGTGTCCAGCAACAGATGAATGAATCATGAAAATGTGGTACATGTACACAATGAAGTACTATTCAGCCATAAAGAAAAATGAGATCCTGTTATTTTCAACAACAGAGGATGAAATTGGAGGTCATTATGTTAACTGAAGTATACGAGGCACAGAAAGACAAACATTGCATGTTCTCATTTATCTGTGGGAGCTAAAAATTAAAACAGTTGAACTTAAGAATATCGAGAGTAGAAGGATGGCTATCAAAGGCTGGGAAGGGTAGTTGTTCGGGAGGTGGGTGGGAAATGGTGATGATTAATGGGTACAAGAAAATAGAAAGAATGAATGAGACTTAGTATTTTCTAGAACAACAGACTTACTACAGTAAAACATATTGTACATTTTAAAATAACTAAAAGAGTATAATTGGATTATTTGAAATACAAAAGATAAAGGCTTGAGATGATGGATACCCCACTTACCCTGATTTAATTAGTATGTGTTGCATACCTGTATCAAAATATCTCAAGTAACCCATAAATATATACACCTATTATGTACCCACAAAAATTAAATATTAAAAAAAGATATCCCATAAAATGGGAGAAAGTATTTGCAAATCATATACCTGATAGGAATTTAATATCCAGAATATGTAAAGAACTCTTACAACACAACAGCAGAGAGGGAAACAACCTAATTTTTAAAATAGGCAAAGTACTTGCATAGACTTTTTTTCAAAGAAGATATGCAAGTGGTTAATAAACACATGAAAAGATGCTCAACATTATTAGTCATTAGAGAAATGCAAATAAAAACCACACTAGGGAACCACCTCACACCAACTACAATGTCCATAATCAAAACAAACAAAACATAAAACAAGTATCTTTTGCTGATGAGAATGTGAAATGGTGCAGCAGCTGTGGGAAACAGTTTGGCTGCTCCTCAAAAAGTTAAACATAGAATTACTAAATTACCCAGCAATTCCAATCCTAGATATATACTAGAACTTGTACATTGTTTATTGCAGCACTATATCAAAGGGTGGAAATGATATAAATATCCATCCATTCATATTTGCACAATGCATAAACAAAATGTGATATATACATGCAGTGGAAGATTATTCAGCTATCAAAAGTAACAAAGTAGTGATATATGATACAACATGGATGAACCTTGAAAACATACTAAGTGAAAGAAAACTGACACACAAAAAAACATGTATAATTCAATTTATGTAAAATATTCAGAACAGATTAATAAGATAGCAGCCTAGTGATTGACACACCCTGGATTGGGGAAGGACTACTTAGTGGATACAGAGTTTCCATTTAGGCTAAAAAAAAAAGTTCTGTAACTAGATAGTGGTGACAGTTGCACAATTTTTTGAATATACTTAATTCCACCAAACTATACAATTTAAAATGATTAGCATGATGACTTTTATGCTATAATTATTTTACCACAATAACACAAAAATTCATATAATCTTTGGAAAGCAGCTTTCAGGATGTTTAGTGTGCAAAAAGATTGGCTACAAGTCAGCAATTTAAATTTTTATTTCTTGAGATAAAAGTTAAAAAGAACTTTTTAAGAAAGAAACTTAACAGCAACAACAACAAAAGCAGGCCAGGCATGGTGGCTGGCTGGGCGTGGTGGCTCACACCTGTAATCCCAGCACTTTGGGAGAGTGAGGCGGTGGATCACATGAGGTTAGAAGTCTGAGACCAGCTGGGCCAAGGTGGAGAAACACTGTCTCTACTAAAAATACAAAAATTAGCTGGGTGGGGTGGCATGTGCCTATAATTCCAGTTACTTGAAAGGCCAAGGCAGGAGAATCCCTTGAACCCAGGAGGCAGAAGTTGCCGTGAGCCAAGATCACACCACTGCACTCCAGCCTAGGCATAGAGTGAGACCTCATCTCAAAAAAAAAAAAAAAAAGCAGACAAAGTAAGCCCTTAAAAAGTTCAAGGAAGGAAATATTAAGAAGGGAAGAAATCAATGAAATAATAAACAAGTACATAACAGAGAATCTACAAAGCCAAAAGTGCAGGACTCCAGTCAAAAGACTGAAAAGCTCCTAGCCAAATTGATGAAATAAAAGAGAGAAAATACAAATTTACAGCATCAGGAATAAAAAAAGTACATACAACAGAATCTACAACATTTCAGAAACAATAAGTAGATGATCAGGTTGCATCAGTAAATTTTACATTCAGGATAAAGAGGTTAAATTCATTGAAAAACATGCTTCTAAAAACAGATGTGAGAAATAGAATATGAATTATTTTACATTAAATTCAAATTTTTTATTAATAATATTTCCATAAGGCCCCTGTAGTTTACCAGTGAATTCTTCTAAATCGTGTAAGTACAATACCAATGGTAAAATATTCCTGTGAATAAAGAATAAAAGGATGGGGTGTGGGAAGAAGGCACCTTCCAACTTTTCTTATAAAACCAACACAGTCTTGATATCAAACCTGACAAGGATAGTAAAATTAAGTTGCAGACAAATTTCTTATACAATAAATGCAAAAGCATAAATAATGCATTTATTAAGTATAATCTATAACAAGAATAATACAACATAATAGTATATTATTTTTATATATATATTTTTCCTATCTGGTTACAATGAACTCTTTACCATGAATAATCTATTATTCACATTTTCTCTAGATTTTGTTACTGAATATCTCCACCCTGTCCTAATGGTTTCAACTGGTGCTTGTGCATCAAAAGAGAAGAGAGTTTACCTGAGCTATTTTTCAACTGATTTACCATATAAACTATCCACAAAGTTGGAAAACATAGAATAAATTTATGTTCAGGCAATATATTAGTTATATTTTAAAATAATATGTTCCATAAAGTTTCAGGTAAAATACTAAAAATTTAAAGCATTAGGTTTAATTGCTAACCTGGATTTGAGGGAGAGTATAATTGGGAAAATAGTGTTTATTGGACTTTTTTTAGATTAACAATTGGACCATTTTCTTTACTTTAGTGATATTTGACCTGAAAATTCTTCATCAGGGTGATGAAGAATAGTATATTCAGCAATATTATTTGACACAGAAACCAATAACTCTTTAAAAATAAATTTGTTCCATGTTTCTCAAATTTATGGACACCCTGTACAATAAAACACAGTTTCTAACACTTATTAGCACTTTTCTATCTCACCTAAGCAGCAACATAAGATGACAAGATTACATTGGTGCATATTTAGCACCTCTCTTATGTGATGGGTCTCTTTGCTCTGTCTTGCTGATTTACCACAGAAGGAGACAGAACAATGGAGGTCATAAAAATTGCTAAGCCCAGTTCTGATATGGGAGTGGGGCAGGGAAGTGCTGGGTAGAGAAGGGTGGGTCCCTGGCAAAGGCTTCACCCTTGGGCCTGTGCCCATGGACCTAAGTGAGAACAGACACTCCTGTTTTCATGCCTGGATGTTGCATTTTCCACGACCACTCTGGCCTGCCATACCTCCCTCCATCCTGTGTCCATATTAACTGGAGACCTTGGTGGGCACATACACAAGTGGCTGAATACCGAGAGAAGCAGAGGAATAGAGCAGCAGAGCGAGGCACAGAGCAGTGAAGAGCGGCAAAGAGCAGCAGGACAGCACAGCAGAGAAGGAGGGAAGAGGTGTTTGAACATCGAGAGGAGTTCAGTTGAGAATGGCTGAACTCCAGGGGAAGGTTATCTCCCTAACACCCCTCCACCTTCCGGCTCCCCATCTATCTCACTGAGAGCCACCTCCACTACTCACTCAATAAAACCTTGTGCTCATCCTTTGAGCCTGCGTGTGATGTGATTCTTCCTGGACATTGGGCAAGAGCTCGCAATACAGAAAGCTGTCACACTGGCCCTCTGCCCTTGCAATAAGGCAGAGGGTCCATTGAGATGATTAACACTCAAGCCATCTGCCCGTGGCAAAGCTGAAAGAGCTATGTAACAGGTTCCAGGCACTCACCCGTAGACACTACTGTGGGGCCGAAAGCCCAAAGCACATGCCCCGGCCTCTGCACCTGCCCATCTGTATGCTCCCCCTAGGGGCTTGAGCTGTGGGGCAATTGGACAGGCAAGCCACACTCCTGTTGCACGTCCTGCAAGGAGAATCAGGGAACTATCCCATTTCAGTTCTATAGCATAGCATTGGTAGTTATTCCGGGAAATCCTGTGTCTGTTGTTTCAGCCTCTCATCAATTCTGTGATCCACTTAGCACTGTGTTACACATGGCTTCCTACTTAAATTAGTGAGAGTAGATTCTGTTCTTTGTAACTGAACTACCAGCATAGCCATGTTTTTAGAACGAAAGCACAGACTGGGTGAAGTGGCTCACACCTGTAACCTCAGCACTTTGGGAGGCTGAGGCATGTGAGTTGCTTGAGCCCAGGAGTTTGAGACCAGCCTGAGCAACATGGCAAGCCCCTCTGTCTACATAAAATACAAAAATTAGCTGAGTGTGGTGGCACACACCTGTAATCCCAGCTACTTAGGGGGCTGGAGAGGGAGAATCATCTGAGTCCAGGTGGTCAAGGCTGCAATGAGCTGAGATTGCGCCACTGCACTCCAGCCTGGGTGACAGAGAGAGACCCTGTCTCAAAACAAAAACAAACAAACAAACTAGCACATTATGTCAACTGGATTCAAATAATAAATTCTTGAACTGGAGTTGAGAAAAGAGTCATCAGAACAAGAACAATTCTCATGTTGTACTTTAATTACTTAATTTTTTGTGTTGCTTATTCAGTAAACTACTTGAGGGCTTACTTATATGTTTGGCACATGGGGTAAATATATGATCATGAGCTAGTTCTGTCTTCAGAGTTCCTCTCATTTCAACAGCTCTTCTTCTCCAGTGGGACCTCTATGCCTTTGAATACACCATATTTTCACTGTCCATCATGAAAGCCTTCAATTTTTTCCTTAAGTAACTTAGATTCTATTATCCATAACTAATCCCTTTTTGATCCCTCTTCCTCTGAAATCTCCTGGAAACACCTCAACCTCAGTTAAGACCTCACCCTCAGTTAAACCCAATTCCTCCCTTATTCTTAAAGATTTAAAGGTCTGGTGGACTCCCATTCCAGGCTAATTCAATCAGAATCTGGGGAAGGGGAGAACTGGAAACATTATTACATTTTAGAATCTCCCCAGGTAATTCTAATTTGCAGCCAGCGTGGAGAATCACTAATTCATGTCTGCACCCAAATAGCTGAATGTTGCAGATAAAAACCACTCAACCATCTTGACTGTTTCACTTGAATCTCATGACTAATGAGCACTCCTTGTCCAATTCTTCAAGATGACTTTCACTTCTCTTTCTCCACCTGCTTCCCTTCCTTTATCTCAACTAATAATCTTCTTTTTTTTTTTTTTTTTTTTTTTTTTTTTTTTGAGGCAGAGTCATGCTCTGTCGCCCAGGCTGGAGTGCAGTGGTGCAATCTCTGCTCACTCCAACTTCCACCTCCTTGGCTCAAGTGATTCTCTTGCCTCAGCCTCCTGAGTAGCTGAGATTATAGGCATGCACCACCATGCCCAGTTAAATTTTGTGTTTTTAGTAGAGATGGGGTGTCACCATGTCGGCCAGGCTAGTCTTGAACTCCTAACCTCTTGATCTGCCTGCCTTGGCTTCCCAAAGTGCTGGGATTACAGGCATGAGCGACTGTGCCTGGTCAGATCTTCATATTTTATTGAGAAAATAACAGCTAACATTTGTTGTACATTCATGTGCTAAATGCTAGTGTTCTATAGGCTTTCTTTTCTTTTCTTTTTTTTTTTTTTTTTGGAGACAGAGTCTTACTCTGTCACCCAGGCTGGAGTGCAGTGGCATGATCTCAGCTCACTGCAGCCTCTACCTCCAGGGTTCAAATGATTCTCCTGCCTCAGCTTCCCTGTAATCCCAAGTAGCTGGGATTACAGGCATGCACCACCACACCCAGCTAATTTTTGTATTTTCAGTAAAGATGAGGTTTCACCATGTTGGCCAGGCTGGTCTTGAACTCCTGACCTCAGGTGATCCACTTGCCTCAGCCTCCCAAAGTGCTGGGATTATAGGCATGAGCCACCGAGCCTGGCCCTATATGCTTTCATATATTAACTCATTTAGTCTTTTTAAGTCTCTGAAGTATACACCACAAAAGAGCTCCATCTTCAAGATGAGGGCACTGAGAAACAGAAAAGTTTGGTGACTTACCCGAAGTCTCACAGCTAGGATTCAAAGGAATTTATGTTTGAATCCAGAATCAATCTCTCACCCACCTTACAATACCATTTCTCAAGCGGTGCTGAAACAAAAGAAAAACTACCTTTGTTTCCTTCTATCTCATTTACCACCCGAACTGCAACTATATGCCCTTGTCTTCTGCTTTGTCTCCATTTATAGTGAAGAACTGTGTGCTTCTATTTTTGCATCCCATCTCATCTCTATACTCAAGGGCTTGTTACCTGCAATCATCCCCTCTTTCTTAAACATGATCAGTTTTTTCTCTTATGCCTGGATCATTCCCATTAGGCTACTACCACACTCCAATATCTCCTCTTGCATTAGCTCAGGTCTTCCAAGAAGCAGGTTCTAAGATAAGAGTTAGACACGCAAAAAAAAAAAATGTATTGTGGGGAACACTTGTGAGGAAAAATTGAAAGCAGACTGGAAAAGCTGTCAGATCGTGGTGTAGTTTTGATCTCTGTGAAGGGGAAAAGGGAATAAGGAAGGAAGGAAGAAAAGAAGGAAGGAAGGAAGGAAGGAAGGAAGGAAGGAAGGAAGGAAGGAAGGAAGGAAAGAAAGAAAAAAAAAGGCAGGCTGCATTGCAACTTTAACAAAGTTTTGGGAAAGCAAATGGGGAGTCCTCAAGTCAAAGCTGCCAGTCAGAGGAGTTCTATGTCAAGCAGCAACTTGCCTATCTTAGTATCCCTGGCACTGCCACTGGCTGAGAGCAGCCTGTGGAAAGTGTAATCATGATATTAATGAGGGGAAAGGATTTCAGAGTATAGCAGCTGAGAACATAGGCAGTTACATTCCTCATAGCAGGAAATTTGAAAGGCACACATTTCCATGGTCATCACACCTCTCTTAACTTCTTGATTCTACGGTCTCCTTTAGCTACTACCCCATTTTATCTGCTCTCCTTTCCAGGAAAACTCTTAAGAAGAGTTGCTTCCTGCTTCCATTTCTTTGTAATATAATTTCCCCTGAACCAACTCAACCAGTTTTTGTCTTTCCCTTTCCACTCTCTCAGTAACTGTTTTTCTTGCTCTTCCACGATCATAGACTGTTTAATTGGACATATGGCCATCTAGAATAATGGCTATCCAGGCTATATGGGCATACTCCATTTTATTGTGCTTTGCTTTGTTGCACTTTGCAGATACTGCCTTTTTTTCGTTTTACAATGTGAAGGTTTGTGGCAACTTTACATCAAGCCAGTCTATTGACACCATTTTCCCAACAGCAGCTTACTTCATGACTCTGTGTCACATTTTAGTAATTCTCACAACATTCAAACATTTTTATCATTATTATATAAATTGTGGTGACCTGTATTCAGTGATTTTTGAGATTACTATTGTAATTGTTTTAGGGCTGAATGAACCTCGCCCATATAAGACAGTGAACTTAATCAAAAGTGTTGTGTGTATTCTGACTGCTCCATTGACCAGCATTTTCTCATCTCTTCCTTTCCTCAGGCCTCCCTATTTTCCGGGACACAAAGGTATTGAAATTAGGCTAATAAATAACCCTACTATGACCTCTAAGTGTTCCAGTGAAAGAAAGAGTCACGTGTCTCTGACTTTAAATCAAAAGTTAGAAATGACATTTAATGAGGAAGCCATGGCAAAAGCGAAGACAGCCGCAAAGCTAGGCCTCCTGTACCACTTAGCCAAGGTACAGATGTGAAGAAAAAATTCTTGAAGGAAATTAAAATTTCTACTCCAGTGAATACAGGAATGATTTTTTTTTAAAAAGTGAAACAGTGTTATTGGTGATATTAGAAAGTTTTCATCGTCTGCATAGATCAAACCAGCTACAACATTCCCTTAAGCCAAAGCCTAGTCCAGAGCAAGGCCCTAACTCTCTTTAATTCTATGAGGGCTGAGAGAAGTGAGGAAGCTGCAGGAGAAAAAGTAAAAGCTAGCAGATGTTGGATCATGAGATTTAAGGAAAGAAGCTCTCTCCACAACATAAAAGTTCAAGGTGAGTCAGCAAGTGCTGATGGAGAAGTTGCAGAGAGTTATCTAGATTTAGCTAAGATCACTGTTAAAGGTGGTACACCAAACAACAGATTTTCAGTGTAGATGAAACAGCCTTATTAGAAGAAGATGCCATCTAGGACCTTCATAGCTAGAGAGGAGAAGTCAATGCCTGCCTTCAAAGCTTCAAAGGACAGGCTGATTTGCTTGATAGGGGCTAATGCAGCTGGTGTCTTTCAGTTAAAGCGAATGCTCATTTACCATTCTGAAAATCCTAGAGTCCTTAAGAGTCATGCTAAATCTACTCTGTTTGTGCTCTAGAAATGAAACAACAAAGCCTGGATGACAGCATATCTGTTTACAGCATGGTTTACTGACTATTTAAAGCCCACTGTTGAGGCCTACTGCTCAGAAAAAAAAAAAGGTTCTTTTCAAAACATGACTGCTCATTGACAGTTCACCTGGTCGCCCAAGAGCTCTGATGGAGATGTACAAGAAGATTGATGTTGTTTTCAGGTCTGCTAACAGGACATCCATTTGGCAGCCCATGGATCAAGGAGTGATTTGGACTTTCAAGTCTTATTATTTAAGAAATATGTTTCATAAGGCTATATATCCGTAGATAGTAATTCCTCTGACAGATCTTGGCAAAGTCAATTGGAAATCTTCTGAAAAAGATTCATTACCATTCTTTTCTTAAAAAAATTTTACTTTAAATTCTGGGATACAGGTGCACAACGTGCAGGTTTGCTACATACATGTGCCTTAGTGGTTTCCTGCACCTATCAACCTGTCATTTAGGTTTTAAGCCCCGCATGCATTAGCTATTTGTCGTAATGCTCTCCCTCCCTTTGCCTCTACTCCCTGACAGGCTCCAGTGTGTATTGTTCCCCTTCCTGTGGCCATGTGCTCTCATTGTTCAACACCCACTTATGAGTGAGAACATGCAGTGTTTGGTTTTCTGTTCTTGTGTTAGTTTGCTGAGAATGATGGCTTCCAGCTTCATCCCTGTCAATGCAAAGGACATGAACTCACTTCTTTTTATGGCTGCATAGTATTCCATGGTGTATATGTGCCACATTTTCTCTATCCAGTCTATCGTTGATGAGCATTTGCATTGGTTCCACGTCTTTGCTATTGTAAATAATGCTGCAATAAGCATATGTGTACATGTGTCTTTATAGTAGAATGACTTCTATTCCTTTGGGTATACCCAGCAATGGGGTTGCTGGGTCAAATGGTATTTCTGGTTCTAGATCCTTGTGAAGCTGTGGATAAATAGGAATGTTTTTACACTGTTGGTGGGAGTGTAAATTAGTTCAACCATGGCCAAAGACAGTGTGGCGATTCCTCGAGGGTCACTTTTTAACTATTACTTTCTCAGAGAGCCCTTCCCAGACCATCCCCTTTTCTACTCTCCCACAGTACTCTCTATATAATTCATTTTCTTTATTAAAATGTATTAATGTGGATATTCTGCCTTCCCTTCTAGACTACAGGATTGATGAGAGCAGCAAGCTTGTTTGTGCTGTTCCCCAAGATAGATCCTCAGGGCCTGTAACAGGGCTTTTCACATGATAGGTTCTCCATAGATGTTTGTGGAGTGAAGGAGCACTCAGCCTCTAGGAACGTGTAGAGGTCCAGTAAAGCCACAATTACAACATGGCACGCAGGTGTGTATTGGACTTAGTGAAGAGATACACCCAGATTGCTGAAGGCTTATTGCTAGAACATAAGGGCTATAAGGAAACTATTGTCGCCTTCTAAACCAGATAATTGATTTCTCCAAAAGATCAAGAGATTGAGATTGTTCAAGAGGCACTCGTGGCTTAAGTAATTTGCTTTCTGCTGGAATGTCTACTATTTATACTTCTGAAATGAGAAGACCTAACTGGGCTGGTTTGCTATCTACCCAATACAAAGCCTCCTTACTGGCCAGAAAGTGTTGTCCTTCCTTGTTTCTAATACACCCACCAAGGTCACAACTCAATGTTTACGGGGACTAGGCAGGTAACTTAAATGAGTGAAGCAAACTGGGTTTGTCGTTATTATGGCAACTTAAGAAGAACTTGTTCTATGTAGACCTACATCTAAGACTGTTCTTCACATCTGTAAATACACCCTCTCCCATGCTTCCTGAAACATGTATTTTCTCAGTCTCTTTTATTTTCCCACTTCTGATGGAACATAAGGCCAAGTAGTATTTCATTTTTGTTTTTACCTTAAGAAAAACAACTGTGTTAGCATAATGGTAAATAGCAATTAAGATTTGGCACAGCACTGGGGACTGTGGCAACTAGAGTGCTCACTCAGGCTCAAGGGTAGCTGCTGGAGCTACCTCCAGCTGAACCTGCCTTGTAGAAATGCAGAGTCTGCACTTATTTAGTGAGAGACTAGAAATCTAGAAGTTCATGAAAAAATCTCTTAATTGTTCATTGCTGGCAATTTTTTTATATTAAACAATGTGAAAATAAAATATGCTTGTTAAACAAATAGGTCATCCTCCAGGTTTGGCCTTTGGACTGCTAGTGCTTGGCCCCTGTCAGATATCATTGTTTCTAGATGAGTCAGCGCCAACGAGATGTGGAAAAGGAGCAGGGCTGATGTCACTGCACCCAGTGTGAGCCTTGGCAGCTTTGCAGAAAGAGCCTTTTCAACTACTAGACAGACCAGTAGTTCATGAGCATGGGCTGCCCCAGGAGGGTGGTCTAACTGGAAGGGGGAGCTGGGAGGTGGGGAGGATCACCAAGGAAGTCTTCCCAGAACTACTTAACCTAGAGGCAAGAAGGGGTATTCCTGTTGGATGAAGGACTAGAGCACACAGAGATGTGAGAACTTGTGGTGATTCTAGGAAACTTCAAATGGCACCATCTCGTAAGAGTGTAGGGTGATTATGCGTGTAGTGCAGGGAGGTGGTGTAAGAAAGGCAGAGGAGGCAGGAAATGAAGCTGTCAAGGGGAATGCGGGCCCTGCATCATATTCTTAAGACTTTAAATAGTGTTCAAAAGTGAAGGATGCACTGAGAGATATTAATCTGAACTTTGACATCTTCGTCTCACAGTTGAGGTAGATCCCACCAGCAGATATCTAGAGCATTAACTAGTAGTAGGTTTGAGGCTATTAACACACACACATATATATATACATATATATATGTTAATAGCCTCAAATATAGTAATTTTTAAATTTCCATAGGTTATTGGGGAACAGGTGGTGTTTGGTTAAATGAGTAGGTTCTTTAGTGGTGATTTGTGAGATTTTGGTGCACCCATCATCCAAACAATATACGCTGCATCCTATTTGTAGTCTTTTATCCTTCACCTCCTTCCCACCCTTTCCCCTTGAGTCCCAAAAGTCACTGTGTCATTCTTATGCCTTTGCATCCTATAGCTTAGCTCCCACTTATGAGAGAGAACATACGATGTTTGGTTTTCCATTCCTGAGTTGCTTCCCTTAGAATATGCTTACAATGGAATACTACTCAGCCATAATAAGGAATGAATTAATGGCATTTGCAGTGACCTGGGTGAGGCTATTAACATTTAATCTGATAGAGCTAACCCTAGGTAAGCAGGAAAGCTCTTGATTCTCCCTATTGCCAACCTTCACTCCCACAGTCACTTCTAGAGATTTGTCTGTTACCTGAAGGCAGAATTATTTGAATGCCTACTTATCTACATGGCATCTTTGTTGTTGGGTGTCCTTCCTTTAGTTTAGCTAATTGATTTTGGGCTCTTATATCCTTCTCCCTTAGACCCTTTTATGGTCCTGATAGGGACCTAGATTCCTCTCTGGTGAGTAAAATTTAGGTAAGTACAAGTTCTTTCTCTCGACTATCTGAGCTGCTTAGAATATACTTGGCTATTTGCCATGACTGTAACAAGTAACACAAGAAGAGAGGATGAGAAAAATGTTGACTAATACTGTGGAGGCTGGAGTTTCCAAAGGCAGCCATGTGATGGACAAAGGTGGATGGGACACCAGAAGCCTCTAGACATCTACCTACTGACATGACAACGCTACCCTCCAGGTAGCCCTCTCCCCTATCTGGGTCCAGGAGCACTCTGGCTGGGAGATGGGGGACATATGCAGAAGGGGGCCCACCCCTGTGAACGACACAGAACAAGCTGGCAGGCACTTTAGTGACACCAGTGGTGCCCAATGAGGGCTTTCCAGGGCGAGAATGAGAGGAGGGCACTCGAGTGCCTTAAGATGGTTGCTATGTAGCAACTGCATGGAAACATTCCAATATTTAGTAATCATTACAGTTATACTAGTGAAATCTAGCAAAATCTTGGATCTGAATATATGACTCTGAAAAAGATGGACATCAGACACCTCCTCTTCTGCTGTGCTTTAGGGAAAGAGTTTTCTCCAATTTACCTAAGCCGTGAGTCCAATTAGATTTCTTTGGCCTATACTTGAGGCTTTGCATAGCTTTTTCCCACGGAATGTTTTTATTTCACAAAAGTTGTAAAATATCTCATGTTATTACAAACCTGCTTTCCTTATTTTTTTTTCTAGATTATTCCAGGAGCTTGAGAAGACCAAAACTGCTTGGGCGAAGGGTCTCAGAAGTAACATGGAGAGGACATTGGAAAGAGGCAAGGTTGGAGGAAGGGATCTCGAATCCAAGTTTCAAAGAAGATCTTAACAAGGTCATGGCATGGGGGAGAGGGTAGATTCAACAGCTGTTTTTGAGATTATCATTTGGAGTGAAAGGGAGACTAGGATGAGTTAAGTTTCTGACCCGAGTGAAGTGAAGGGCAATGATGCACTCATAGGCAGTCACAGAGGATATTGGCTACAATAAGAGATCTCATTTCTCTGGCCTCAGTTTGGTTATTAGCAAAATGGGGGTAATAAGGGCATCTCTCTCATGGGGCTGCTTTGAGGATTACATGAGATAATGCATGCAAAATGTTTAAATCAGGGATTGACAGGCAGTAAGTATTCAATGAATGGGGTTAGAAAGTGTTCAGTGTATTTGCTGCAAACCAAAAAGCTAGGTAAGTGATGGAGATGGGGTTCTAGCACCTCATTAAAGCACAGTTTGGTCACTTCACCTGTTACATCAGATAGAAACAGTCAGAAGAGGGACAAGTCTAGGGTGCGGCTATATGATAAACTTGGTTCTGAAACATGGAGGCATTGATGGGGTGGGGAGGGGATGTCTAGGAGGTAGTTGGACACATGGGACTGAACTTAAACGAAATCTTGGCTAGAGATTTCCTTTTTCCCACAGTCATCCCTCACAATGCATGTGACGTTATAGTCATCAGGATTGTACTACCTAAGTCAAGTATCCGACGGATGGTGTTTAATAAAATAGTGTGACCAAGATTATAGTAAATTCTTTAAGTGGTTTTAGTCAGATTTTTATGTTTGAATATTGATCTCTCTGGCCAAAAAGTTTTTATGGTGACATAGAATTGTTAACTCTAATGGAAAGCCCATATTTCAGAAACATAAAATCCATCTCCTAACCGAATGAAGTTTAAAGATTTCTACATTAAAAGCCATCCTATTAAGAAGTTAATTAACCCTCAGCCAAAATTTCTAAACTTCATCTCCTTCAACTGAAAGCAATTTTTCAACTCTTTTAATATGCTGAATAATTTGTTTGTTTAACATTATTTAAGGAACAGATTCCTATTATAGGTTGTGTCACAAATTGAATGAGGAAAAAATCTTCAGTACTCCTCAAATTCAATCTTATTTGCTTTCTGGTACCACCAACCACTCTTGTCCTCCCGTGAGATAGTTTACCACACTGTTGATGTAAAGTTGTCTGTTCGTATGTCAGAAGCTTAAACCTAAATAGAAAAAAAAATGTGTCTTTTAGATTACCTGGCTACAAGTTTATGAAGATAATACAACTGCGTATAGCAGGAGATAGCAAACTATGGTTCACAGATCAAATCTGGCTTGCTGCATGTTTTTGTATGGCCTGTGAACTAACACTACTTGTTACATTTTTAAGTTGTTGAAAAATATCAAAATAAAGATAATATTTCATGATATGTGAAAACTGTAGGAAGTGAAAATTCCATTTTATGGGAACACAGCCCTGCTCATTCATTTATACAACATTTATAGTTGTTTACATGCTACAATGGCAGAGTTGACTATTTGCAATGAGGACTGTATGTGGTGTTCTCAAAGCTTCCCAGTGCTGTCCAGCAACCCACTAATCACAAGGATGGGGTTATAACTCCACAGCATTTAAAGTGCCATGCATATCACTCTGCATAGCAACATTTAAAAAAATTACCAGTGCTATAGCCACCATGTCAAAAAGAAAAGAAAGAATAGTGGGCTCCAAATGTCATGCTCCTAAGGCACAGTGGAGTGTGTATTGTTTTGTTACCAAATCAAATAGTGGCACGGTTTAAATGTGACCCAACCCCCCCAATGCCAAAATTCCTGTGTTGGGAATTTAATCCCCAGTACAACAGTGTTGGAAGGTGGAGGCTAATAAGATGTGATTATTAGATAATGAGGGCTCTGCATAAATAGATTAATGTTGTTATCGTGGGAGTGGGTTAGTTATTGAGGGCGTGATTTGTTACTGTGAAAGTGGGTTTGTTTTAAAAGTGAATTTGGCCCTTTTTGTTCTCTGGCTTTTGCCCTGTCACCTTCCACTATGGGACGGCACAGCAAAAAAGCCGCTTGCTAGATGCTGGCCCCTTGATATTTAACTTCCCATTCTCCAGAAATGTGAGCCAAATAATTTTCTGTTCATCATAAATTACACAGTCTGTAGCAGCACAAAACAAGCAAAGCAGGGGAGAAAGCATTGTGTTTATTACATGTTGACACTCCAAACAATATAATAGATTGAGCACTCATCATAATATTTCCAACTCACACAAAAGCAATGGCCAGAAAAATTAGAAAATTCAAAACAGAATATCTCATCACAGCACAATTTCTTTAAAATAATAAAAAATGAAAATGAGAATACAACCAGAATAAGTTCCCAAGTGGCTTGTTATGAAAGCAAGGAAAAACATTTTATTAATGTTGAGTTCATTAAATCATGTTTGATTATAGCAGCAGATGAAATATATCCAGTGAAAATAAATTAGTTCAAGACTGTTAGCCTTTTGGTGACATTGGTTACTTGAAGAATTGAGAACATTGACAGCAACATCAATAGTGAATTTTAAAATGACTTCTGGTGGTTTTCCTTAGGTCTTAAGTTGACAAACACTATCAATCCAGCTCAGTTGTTATTTATTTGAGGAGTCAATGCTGAGTTTGAAGTGAATGAAGAAATAGCTTCTATGAAAAACTATGGGCAATATTATTTTAAATGAAAATGGGAAAACACTAATTCAACATAACCTGAAGTGGAATCTGCTAGGATGTGTTGCAGTTGTTTACGGTAAAAAAAATCTATGGAGTAGAAAATGGCTTTTGGAGCAAATTTAGAAAATGGGTGAAAATGTAAGATATTTACAACCTATGATTATTAATTGTAAATTCATCATCAGGTACTTTGTGGAAAATATTTAAATCTGTGATGTGTTATTGAATCAGTAGTATCAAAGGGCAATTTTATTAGCTCTTCTGGACTTTTAACCATTGCCCATTTGGTAAACATTTTTTCAGAAATAAAGTAAATATCCTGTCAGATCAGCATTAACATATGAACATTTGAATCCATTTTGATAAGGAACATTAACTTTGAATTCCAATAAAGTGAATTATTCCCAAAATGTATTTTTTGCATTACTAAGCCAGTATTACAAAAGATACTCATTCACATCATATTTTGAATTTTATTAATAAAAATCCTTAGAAGCTTGTTTTGTTTCTTTGCATAAGTACCTGTATCCTACATATATACTTGATTTTGCTTTCTGGCCTGCAGAGACTAGAATATTGACTATCTGTGCCTTTACAGAAAATGTTTGCCAACCTCTGTTGTATAGTCTCAATTCGTAATACTGTTGTGATGGTTAGCTTTATAAGTCAACTTGGCAAGGCTATAGCCCAGTTATTCAATCAAGCACCAAGCTTCACCATCTCACAGGTATTGCTGTGAAGTACTTTGTAGATGTGATTAACATCTACCATCCGTTGAATTTAATTAAGGAAGATTATCCTCAATAAATTGGGTGGTCCTGATTCAATTAGTTGACAAACCTGATGAATAAAACTGAGGTTCCTTGAAAGAAATTCCTCCCGAGGACATCTCCTGCCTGTGAGTTTCCAGACTGCTCTTCCTGATAGCCCCACAATCACATTAGCCAATCCCCAATCTCTCTCTTGTACATACATATATATTTTCTTTCTTTATTCATGACTCTCAAGTTTGCCAACCTCTGTTGTATAGTCTCAATTTGTAATACTGTTGTGATGTCTAGTTTTGTGAGTCAACTTGGCAAGGCTATAGCCCAGTTACTCAAACACCAAGCTTCACCATCTCACAGGTGTTGCTGTGAAGTACTTTGTAGATGAGATTAACATCTACCATCCGTTGAATTTAATTAAGGAAGATTATCCTCACATACATATATAATCTCCTATATTCTGGTCATCTAGTGGAATCCTAATACCACTGCTCTCTGTACAAGACATTATTACCCAATTTGTGCTGCTAGAAAACAGAAAATAACTGCAGATAAAACAAAATCAATATTTTTTGTTGCTCCCGATTGGCTGTGATATTGCTTAATTTATCTTAATGACTCTCTAGTGTAAGGCAGAAAGGGGTAGTGAGAGTCATGAATAAAGAAAGAAAATTCAGTAATACTTAAATTCGGCCTTATCACTGTGGATCAGACTTTTTTTTTTCTGGATAGAATCTGTTCACAGAGCAAAAATGAGATTTTTCAAGGCAGTGTCTCCATTAGCCTAACGGTAGGGCTCTTTTCCTGGGGCCCACTGTTGCTGGCTGTGACAGCACCCTTCACCTTGCAGTGATGTTGGTAAATAGTGTGTTTATGTATTTTCAGAGCAGAGTATCAGATTTTCCAACGGGTCTAATCTATAGCACCAAAACGATGAAAAGCTGTAAATGATCCACCTCCAGGTAAATATTTACACTTTCAGGTCATCTGCCATGTACATTGACTTCTCTTACCCTCACAATAATCATATGAAATAGGTACTAGTATCCCATTTCACAGATGAGAAAACTGAAGCTTAGAAAAATGAAGTTTTTTGTCCCAGTCTGGATTCGAACCCAGAACTGACACCAAAGCTCTTGCTGAGGGGAGTTAAGGAGATGGTTTGTTCAGTCCCTCGGCATTGGGAATCAGGAAATTCTCTGCACTTGTGGTGGTGGTCTGGGGAGCCCCAGGTGGGGCCTGGCCTCTGCCTCCTCGCCTGGGGAGGAGACAAGGTGGGAGTGATCCCCAAGCTTTGCGTTGGGTGGGGTGTCCTAGCCTACAGAGAGCACCAGCCTTCTAATGTGCTCCTGCCCAGGGGGAGGGAGGAGGGAGTGGGGAGCCCCGGGGAGGGAGGAGAGGGCGGGCCCTGAGAGGAGTTTGAAAAGAGGAAGGAAGTGGGGCCCTGCAGCGCCCAGCCACCCCCTGCCGGCTTCCCCACGGGAGGACGCGAGGCCCCGGCCCAGCCATGGGCCCCTGGCGCAAAACCGACAAGGAGCGGCACGGCGTGGGTAGGTTCAGGCGCCCAGGCGCGGCAGGGAGCGGGACAGGTGGCCGGGAGAGCTGCGCGCAGGAGGATGCTGTGGGGCCAACGGCGCAGGGCGGGCAGAGCGCGCTGCCTGCGGGCCACAGGGCGCAGCCTGCGGTGGGGCCCCGGGGCGAGCGGGAAAGCCGAGGCTCTGGGAGAGGACGGCGGGGCGGGGTCCCGGGGTCCCGCCGGCCAAGCACAGCCCGCGCCTTCACCGCCTGTGCCGTCGCCTGCTGAGGGAACCTTAGGCATTTCTGAGGTAGGGTCAAGACCAGCGCTTGACAACTCGGCCCTTTGCGCCTGGCTCAGCGTCCCCAGGAGTGCCCGCCCCAACTCGTCCCGTGGGAGACTTGGCCTTATAGAGGGAGCTCCAGTCTCCTGTGGCTCAGCCTTGGCCTGCACACCGTGTATACGTCCACCCGCTCCAAAGCGACACCCATCTGCCTGCTTCCCCTGCCTGTTCCTCCTGGGTCAGATGACTCCTGATTTGGCAGGGCATCCAGAGGGCAGCTCAAGCTTGGGACATGGGGCTGGATGGTGGGGTTCTCTACTCAGCCCCCCAAGAGGTCCTGGGGGAAAAAGACTCCTGCCAGGTCATCTGAGGGTAACCAAGAAACTAGCTTTCTCAGCCTCAGCCATCTAAACTCCCAGAGGCCTCTGCCTGGAGCTCAGGGGGCGGAAGTGGCGGCTGGGGGAAGGGAGGCCTCAGGTGCTGTCACTCTCTCTGAGTGGCATCCGTGATGCAATCTCCATGGACTCACTGTGGTTTTCAAACTTAAATATCAATTAAAGAAATCACTCTGGAACTTCCTACACAGGCAGATACCAGACACCATCTCGGAGATAAAGATTTAGCAGGTGAGGCATTAGAAGACCCAAGTGCCGAGAGGGATTAGTTGCAGGGGGTCCCCAGACCACTGTTTGAGAAACACTGCCCTGGAGAGATCAGCAGTTATCCACTCACTTACTTGGCACCCAGCACTGTAAGGGCATTTTAATAGGAATGGTCCCCACCCAGGGAACAAATAATAGTTCATATCCTCAAGGGGCAGTTACAAAGTAAGGAAGGGTACAACTATCTTTGAGGAGTTACGTATAAGGCTAGAGGCTTGAACTGGGAAGTCAGAGCTGAGTTCAAATCGAGGCCTGTTTCCTTGTCTATAAAGTGGGAGTATTAATAATAATGCAGGTCTCATGGGACTCTTGTGAGGATTGAATAGCGTTGTGCATGGGAAGCACTTAGTGTTCACGCCCAGTGAGAATTAGTGATTGAGGGTAAGGGGCTTACCTAGTAGCTTCAGGACCAACAGACACCAGCACCAAGAGGCACCCTAATGCCAGATTCAGGACAATTCTGCCTTGTGCAACTGTAGTATTTTATGGTTTGCAAGACCAAATGTCATGCAGTCTCTGACTTCAGAACACCCATGCAAAGCAGTGTATTATTCCCACTTTGCAGATGAAGTAACCCAGTTTACATCATGTGGAAGCTGTGGAGCTGGGACTTAAATTCAATTGTCTTCAGACCCTAGGCCCTTTGCATTGGCACCAGAAAAACATCTAGAAGGGGAACATCATGGGTAAAGGCAGGGAACTGGCACCCCTGCAGTGTGTGGGTCAAACAATAAGTAGTCTGTTTTGGTTTTAATATTGTTTGTAGTGAAAAAAAAATTACAGAGGTAGATTACGGCTAGATTATCAAGGGCTTTGAGTGCCAAGCTTCAAAGTTTGGATTTCCTTCTGTGAGCACTGGAAGTTTTAAGTAGTGTCATCTGGAAGAAGTTAAATAAGTAATTAAGATAGGAGTGGGGATTGGACTTAGAATGGAAGGAAAATGGGTAACAGTTTTACCTGTCTACTGACTGCCTGGTTAGTTAATGTAGCAGGAGGTTGCTTATAATCAGCATTGCCTGTTAACCTTTACTAGATTAATCCACTCTGTCTGAGGCTCTTGTCAGTGAGGAGAGCTATCTCCTTGCAGGAGAGAGGGTAGAGTAGAAAAGGAGGAGGTGGAAAGAGAAACTAACAGTATCAGTTAGGGTTAAGTGTGACTAAGGGTGACAGAAAACCTCCAAAATTGTGGCCTAACCAAGCTGCAAGTTTATTTCTGTCTCACACAGAAAGCTCAGAAATAGTCTGTGAAGAGGTGGTAAGGCAGCTCATTCTATGTCTCATGCTGTATCCTTGGGATGTGACTTCTGCCTCCTGAACCACACAGGCTGCTTAACCTTTGGTGATCAGGTCCACCTTCCAGCCAGCAAGAAGGATGCAGAGAACAAGAAGATCATGGGTTTTCCCTTTAAGGACATTTACCTGAAGGCACACTTGACATTTCTTCTTACATCCTGTTGGTTAAAATGCAATCACATGACTGACTATGGCTGCAAGGGAAGCTAGAAAATGTAGTCTGTAATGTAGGCAGCCACATACCCAGCTAAAAATTAGGAGTTCTATTCCTAAGGAAGGAGGGGAGGGAGAATATTGAGGATGATGTATTAGTTTGCCAGGGCTGCCATAGCAAAATACCACAGACTGGGTGGCTTAAACAACAAAAATATTTTTTTCTCATAGCCCTTGAGGCTGGAAGTCCAAGATCAAACTGCCAGCAGGGTTGGCTTCTCCTGCTGCCTGTCTTCTTGGTTTGCACATGGCAGTCTTGCTGCCTCTCCACTGCTTTCTGTGCAGGCACACCCTTGTGGGCTCTTCCTCTTCTCATAAGGACACCAGTCATATTGGATTAGCACCCCTCCGTAAAGGCCTCATTTTAACTTAATCACCCCTTTAGCTCCAAATATGCACTTATCTCCAAATAGGAGTACATTCTAAGATGCTAATGACTGGGACTTCAGCATAAGAATTTGGGTAGGGACACAAGTTTATGACAAAAAATCTGTGGTCTTTGGCATGGTATTTTGGGACTATAAAGAGGGCTTCAAGGCAGGCGTCCTGAGATAAAGGGTGAGGGTAGAAAAGAGGTTTGATTACTCCGAATCTGAGCCTGCCAAGCAGATTTGTGTGGGACTCTAGTTATGCTTGTATGGGAGGGAAAAGGCTCTTTCTGCTACTGCATCTTGGGTTCTCTGTAAATTAGACTAACAAAAGACTGATGAACAAGCGAAAACAAACAAGTTTCTTAGCATGTACATCCTGCTTACAGATGGAGTACTCGAAGGCTGATTTGAACATGAGCTTATACAGCATCTTAGAAAAGGTATAATAAAGGTTTAGAGAAGTAGCAAGGCAAAAGAGGGTTTTAGGCTTCCAAGGGGAACAAACTGTGGGAAGGGAGATATATGGGGGAATCTAATGGAAGATAAAGGGTTATTTGTGCAGGTCCGTCTTGGAGCCGACTTTCTGTCTTCTTCATGGCCATAAAACTTCCCTGGGAGAGGGGATTTATGAGAGTCCTTATTTCTTATGAGTTTCTGCAGATAAAATAATATCCAGGAAAGCTGCTTTCTGTACCTGTTGATTCTTATTTGTATCCAGCTCAAAATAATCATTGTGCCAAAGTGGCATATTTTGGAGTAGCATATTTTGATCAGAAACCTGTTCTCTATGCAGCTTGTCTCTATGGATTTATACCCATGTGTGGTGTTGGGGGGTATTTGTTGGTTTCTTCTGAGGGCTGTGAGAGAGGGTCTGTCCCAAGTCTGTTCCCCAGCTGCCAGTGGTTTGCTGGCAATCCTCAGCATTCCTTGGCTCACAGAAGCATCACCTTGATCTCTGCCTCCATCTTCATGTGGTATTCTCATTGTGTGCATATCTGTCTCCACATTTCTCCTTTTAAAAAGGACATCCAGTCATATTGGATTAGTGCCCACCCTAGTGACTTCAGTTAAATGTGATTACTTCTGTAAAGACTATCTCCAAATAAGATCACATTTTGAGGTACTGGGAAATGGGACTACAACATCTAGGTTTTTTATTTTTTTTGGAGAGGGTGGGCACAAATCAAACCATAGCAGGCTCTGCAGAAGCAGAGAAGGAATCTTTTTCACATCTTGGTTGAGGAATATGGAGGAATCCATAACCATCCCATGGTTCAGGGATGTGGATGAAGCTGTCACAGCCCAGGACCCTGGACAGAGCTGATCCATGCAGTCTGACAGACTTGGAGTGGGCAATGTTTGCTGGCGTCATTTGCAGCGTGGATTTTTGTTGCAGGAAACAAAATCTAGTCAAACCAGTTGAATGACAATGTGTGTGGTGTGTATCTGTGGGAGAGCAGGGGGAAGTGGTGTATTTTAGGATCAGAGAAATCACATGGAAATCCAGGAAATAGGAGGAGCCAGGTCTCAGAAAGGGCTTGATCTGGGGCTGCCCTGGAAACCTCTTCCTCTCCTCTCACAGCTTCTCAGCTTCTCTGAGCATGCCGGCTCTGGTCTCCTTTCTCTCCCCACCACCTCCCTCTGATTGCATTGCTCCTTCATGATTCTGATGGTCTGTAACACCACAGTGGTAGCCCCAGCATGCCACTCACCCCTCTCTGAACAACCTTGCAGTTCAAGCATGCACTTAATCTTCTTTCTGTGTTTATTTGTGCAAAGTCCCAAAAGAAGAGAGTGGTAGCTTGATTTCCCTTTGTAAGAAAGACCACCCAAATCAGAGGTCATTGACAGCCTAAGAGTGGGCCCCACTCTGGTGAGGGTGCTGCCCCTGCCAGGTCCAATTCACTGTGACTATGAGGTGGGGTCACATGGCTTGCTACTCATCTAGCAGGAGCCGTAGGTGGGAACTGATTCTTTGAGTAGGAAGCATGAGTGGAACCTGCATCCCAAACACACCCAGGGCAGAACTTCACTACAGAGGACCAGTTATACTGCTGTTATTACCAAATGCAACAGTTGAAGGACTAGAGAGCATCATTCACTCATTAATGTGTTTATTTATTCATTCATTCCTTCTTCATTAACTGCTGAAATATTTGTTGGGCCCGTGTGCCAGGCATTATGCTAGTCACTGAGATTACTAGAATTAGGCCAATATGGCCCCTATTCTGAGGTCTATAGTCTAGTAGGGAAGATGAAAAAGAACTTGATGAATAAACCAGTAACCATATAATTACAAATTGTGATATGTGCTATTGCAATATGAATGAGAATATTAGGAGTGGTCTCGAATTAGATGATGTGAGAAGGCCTCTAAAGTGCAATGGGGGAAATAATTCCAAAGCAAATGCTTGGAGGGATATTGACATGTGCATCTTTGCTACAGTGGCTGACTGTACCTTTGGACTGGTCCCCAGAAATTAGTCTGGTGAAACAAAAATACGTGGATTAGAGATCTAATTCCTTCCTACCACCAGTTCTTCGGTGCTGGGCTTCCTACTTTCAAATGCTTCAGCAACTTGGGGCTGTTTAGGAGTGCCTGCTGGGCTGGCTGTTTGAGTCCGTGTAAGGAGATTGTCCTAATCGGTAGTGATATGGGCACCTCATTAGTCGGTGGACATCTTGCCCCTAACCATAATGGTTGCATTCGAATTGGAGACGACTGTGTTTTCTAAGCTCTGCTTCCTCCTGAGATCAGCATCCTATTGCTGCTATCTTTTGAGAAAGGAAATGTAGTCAGCAGACTTCTCTGCTAATTTCTGGACCTTTGGATTTGCTGTTTTTTTTTTTTTTAAAAAAAAAGCTTACAGGCCTTTAATAGTCAATTACACATGGGTGCCACAGTCTGTGCTCTGCAGCATATATTCTGCAAATGCAGAATGAGAGTGCTTATCACCACGCAACTCCAGAGGTGTCTGGGTAGAGACACCGCAAATGTTCCCCCTAATAGTCACTTTCTCCTTTCTTCCCCCTTCCCTTAATTGGTGTGAACTGAAAAACAGTCAGGCTGAGTTTGTGAGCTGTTTCAGTCCTATTCTGTTGTTAGTTCTCCTTGGAGAAAGTCATTCCTTGTCCCCCTGCCCCCACCAGGTCAACTTCTGCTTTGGTTTAAAGTCATAGTGGCAGAAACTGAGGTTGGAGAAGTATGACCACTAAGGTGGGCACTTTCCAGAGCCTTCTCTGTTCATCACTCTAGGGCAGTGGTCTGCAACCTTTTCGGCATCAGGGTCTGGTTTGGTGGAAGACAATTTTTCCACAGCCTTGATGAGGAGATGGGGCAGGGTGGGAGGGATGGTTTCAGGATGAAACTGTTCCACCTCAGATCATCAGGCATTAGTTAGATTTTCATAAGGAGTGCACAACCTAGATCCCTCGCATGCACCCTTTACAATAGGGTTTGTGTTCCTGTGAGAATGTAATGCTGCTTTTGATCTGATAGGCGGAGCTCAGGCGATAATGCTGGATCACCTGACACTCACGTCCTGCTGTGCAGCTCGGTTCCTAACAGGCCACAGACCAGTAGGGGTCTGTGGCCCGGGAGTTTGGGGACTCCTGCTCTAGGGTACTCAGTTCCCCTGACAGCACATGGGCCCTTGGATCACAGCCTAAGCTAAGATGATGGATGGAGAAATAGGTGGACAGTATGATGTGCACACTGTCACAGCACAGGATCTGAAAGCGGTAATAGGTATTTGTTTGGCTGAATTAAATGGTACAATGCCAGGCCTAGAGACAGCCTGACTGACATGGTGGGCTGCAGCAGCAGGGCCATCCCAGTGTCAGCTGAACCTTGAGGGTTTGCCTGGAAAGTGGGTTTTTGTGCTGGCTTCCCTGGTGGTGGCAGTCAGGGAAGGACTCTTCAAGTAGAACGAACAGCCAATGCAAAGGTCCTGAGGAGGAAGCCTCTCTGATGTGTGGGAGGCCAGTGTGGCTGCAGTAGAGTAAGTAAGGTGCAGAGCAGAAGGAAATGGATTCTCTGAGAGAGGTCATAGAGAGCAGTGCCTCGTAGGTATTGTGAAGTCTTTGGCTTTTACTCTGAATGGGGGAGCACTGCAGAGTTTGGAGTAGAATTGTAGAACAATCTGTCTTATGTTTTAAAAGGATTGATCATAGCAGTTTTATGGTGAATTAACCGGGATAATTAAATGTGGAAGTAGGGGGGACCAGTTAGGCAGCAATAGCGATAACTCAGGCAAGAGATGGCAGCGGCTCGCAGCAGGAGGGAGCAGTGGAGACAGTGAGATGTGCTTAGATTAGGGATGTATGTGTTGCAGGTCAAGCAAATGGGGATTTCCTCATTGGAATGGATGTGGGTATGAGAAGGAGAGAGGAACCACTGGTGACTCTAAGGTTTCTGGTCTGAATAGCTGGAAGAATGAGAACTGCATCAAGGCCTTGCCTAGTGAAAACCTTGATCTAAGTAGTCATCAGTGTTGGCATAAATCATACCTTGCCTCACCTTTTACAGCATAGTACATTTTTTTCCTAAATTTTACTGAAAGTTCCGGGATACAAGTGCAGCACATGCAGGTTTGTTACATAGGTATACATGGGCCACGGTGGTTTGCTACACCTATAATCCCCTCATCTAGGTTTTAAGCCCCGTATGCATTTGCTATTTATCCTAGTGCTCTCCCTCCCCGCATCCCCCACCCCTAGACAGGCCCCAGTGTATGATATTCCCCTCCCTGTGGCCATGTGTTCCCATCGTTCAACTCCCACTTGTGAGTGAGAACATGCAGTGTTTGGTTTTCTGTTCTTGTGTTAGTTTGCTGAGAATGATAGTTTCTAGCTTCATCCATGTCCCTGCAAAGGACATGAACTCATGCTTTTTTTTAATGGCTGCATAGTATTCCATGGTGCATATGTGTCACATTTTCTTTATCCAGTCTATCATTGCTGGGCATTTGGGTTGGTTCCATGTCTTTGCTATTGTAAACAGTGCTCAGTAAACATACGTGTGCATGTGTTTTTATATTAGAATGATTTCTATTACTTTGCGTATATACCCAGTAATTGTATTGCTGGGTCAAACGGTATTTCTATTTCTAGATCCTTGAGGAATTGCCACACTGTCTTCCACAATGTTTGAACTGATTTTCACTCTCACCAACAGTGTAAAAGTGTTCCTGTTTCTCCACAGCCTCAGCAGCATCTATTGTTTCTTGACTTTTTAATAATCACCATTCTGACTGGCATGAGATGGTATCTCATTGTGGTTTTGATTTGCATTTGTCTAATGACCAGTGATGTTGAGCATTTTTTCATGTTTGTTGGCTGCATAAATGTCTTCTTTTGAAAAGTGTTTGTTCATATTCTTTGCTCACTTTTTGATGGGGTTGTTTTTTCTTGTAAATTTGCTTAAGTTTCTTGTAGATTCTGGATACTAGCCCTTTGTCAGATGCATAGATTGCAACAATTTTCTCCCATTCTGTAGGTTCCTGTTCACTCTGATGACAGTTTCTTTTGCTGTGAAGAAGCTCTTCAGTTTAATTAGATCCCATTTGTCAATTTTGGCTTTTGTTGCCATTGCTTTTTGTATTTTAGTCATGAAGTCTTTGCCTGTGCCTATGTCCTGAATGGTATTGTCTAGGTTTTCTTCTAGGGTTTTTATGGTTTTAGAGCTTACATTTAAATATTTAATACATCTTGAGTTAATTTTTGTATAAGGTATAAAGAAGGGGTCACATTTCAGCTTTCTGCACATGGCTAGCTAGTTTTCCCAACACCATTTATTAAATAGGAAATCCTTTCCCCATTGTTTGTTTTTGTCAAGTTTGTCAAAGATCAGATCGTTGTGGATGTGTAGTGTTATTTCTGAGGCCTCTGTTTTGTTCTGTTGGTCTATGTATCTATTTTGGTACCACTACCATGCTGTTTTGGTTACTGTAGCCACATAGCATAGTTTGAAGTCAGGTAGCATGATGCCTCTAGCTTTGTTCTTTTGCTTGCATTGTCTTGGCTATATGAGCTCTTTTTTGGTTTCATATGAAATTTAAAGTAGTTTTTTCTAATTCTGTAAAGAAAGTCAATAGTAGCTTGAAAGAGGAGGCATTGAATCTATAAATTATTTGGGATAGTATGGCCATTTTCACAATATTAATTCTTTCTATCCCTGAGCATGGAATGTTTTTCCACTTGTTTGTGTCCTCTCTTATTTCCTTGAGCAGTGCTTTGTAGTTCTCCTTAAAGAGGTCCTTCACATCCCTTGTAAGTTGTATTCCTTGGTATTTTATTCTCTTTGTAGCAATTGTGAATTGGAATTCACTCATTATTTGGCTTTCTGTTTGTCTGTTATTGGTGTATAGGAATGCCTGTGATTTTTGCACATTGATTTTGTATCCTGAACTTTGCTGCAGTTGCTTATCAGCTTAAGGAGTTTTTGGGCTGAAATGAAGGGGTTTTCTAAATATACAATCATGTCATCTGCAAACAGAGATAATTTGACTTCCTCTCTTCCTATCTGAATAGACTTTATTTTTTTTCTTTTGCCTGATTGCCCTGGCCAGAACTTCCTACTGTGTTGAATAGGAGTGAGAGAGGGCATCCTTGTCTTATGCCAGTTTTCAAAGGGAATGCTTCCAGCTTTTGCCCATTCAGTATGATACTGGCTATGAGTTTGTTGTAAATAGCTCTTATCATTTTGAAATATGTTCCATCAATACCTAGTTTATTGAGTGTTTTTAGCATGAAGGGGTGTTGAATTTAATCAAAAGCCTTTTTCTGCATCTATTGAGATAATTATGTGGTTTTTGTCATTGATTCTATTTATGTGATGGATTGTATTTATTGATTTGCATATGCTGAACCTGCCTTGCATCCCAAGGATGAAGCTGACTTGATCGTGGTGGATAAGCTTTTTGATGTGCTCCTGGGTTTTCTTTGCCAGTATTTTATTGAAGATTTTCACATCAATGTTCATCAGGGATATTGGCCTGAAATTTTCTTTTTTTTGGGGGGGTCTCTTCCAGGTTTTGATATCAGGATGATGCTGGCCTCATAAAATGAGTTAGGGAGGAGTCCCTCTTTTTCCATTGTTTGGAATAGTTTCAGAAGGAATGGTACCAGCTCCTCTTTTTCCCTCTGATAGAATTCGGCTGTGAATCCATCTGGTCCTGGGCTTGTTTTGGTTGGTAGGCTATTCATTACTGCCTCAATTTCAAACCTTCCTGTTGGTTTGGCTGGATATGAAATTCTGGGTTGAAAATTCTTTTAAGAATGTTGAATATTGACCCCCACTCTCTTCTGACTTGTAGGGTTTCTGCAGAGAGATCTGTCGTCTAATGGGCTTTCCTTTGTGGGTAACCCAACTTTTCTCTCTGGCTTCCTTTAATATTTTTTTCTTCATTTCAACCATGGTGAATCTGACGATTATGTGTCTTGGGGTTTCTCTTCTCGAGGAGTATCTTTGTGGTGTTCTCTGTATTTCCTGAATTTGAATGTTGGCCTGTCTTGCTAGGTTGGAGAACTTCCCCTGGAAAATATCCTGAAGTGTGTTTTTCAACTTGGTTCCATTCTCCCCATCACTTTCAGGTATACCAATCAAATGTAGGTTTAGTCTTTTCACACAGTCCCATATCTCTTGGAGGCTTTGCTCATTCCTTTTCATTCTTTTTTCTCTAATCTTGTCTTCTTGCTTTATTTCATTAAGTTGATCTTCAGTCTCTGGCATCCTTTATTCTGCTTGATTGAAACAGCTATAGATACATGTGCATGTTTCACAAAGTTCTCCTACTGTGGTTTTCATTTCCATCAGGTCATTTATGTTCTTCTTTAAACTGGTTATTTTAGTTAGCAATTCCTCTAACCTTTTATCAAAGTTCTTAGCTTCCTTGCATTGGGTTAGAACATGCTCTTTTAGATCAGAGGAGTTTGTTATTACCCACCTTCTGAAACCTGCTTCTGTCAATTCATCAATCTCATTCTCCATCCAGTTTTGTTCCCTTGCTAGCGAGGAGTTGTGATCCTTTGGAGGAGAAGAGATATTCTGGTTTTTGAAATTTTCAGCCTTTTTGCACTGTTTTTTCCTCATCTTCGTGTATTTATCTACCTTTGGTCTTTGCTGTTGTTGACCTTCGGATGGTGTCTTTGTGTGGACATCGTTTTTGTTGATGGTGATGCTATTGCTTTCTGTTTGTTAGTTTTCCTTCTAACAGGCCCCTCAGCTGCAGGTCTGCTGGAGTTTTCTGGGGGTCCACTCCAGACCCTGTTTGCCTGGTATCACCAGCAGAGGCTGCAGAACAGCAAAGATCGCCGCCTGTTTCTTCCTCTGGAAATTTTGTCCCAGAGGGGCACCCGCCGGATGCCAGCTGGAGCTCTCCTGTATGAGGTGTCTGTCGACCCCTGCTGGGAGGCGTTTCCTCATCAGGAGACACAAGTGACAAGGACCCACTTGAGGAGGCAGTCTGTCCCTTAGCTGAGCTCTAGCACTGTGCTGGAAAATCCGCTGCTCTCTTCAGAGCCAGAAGGCAGGAATGTTTAAGTCTGCTGAAGCTGCTCCCATAGCCACCCCTTCCCCCAGGTATTCTGTCCCGGGGAGATGGGATTTTGATCTACAAGCCCCTACTGGGGCTGCTGTCTTTCTTTCAGAGATTCCCTGCTCAAAGAGGAGGAATCTAGAGAGGCAGTCTGGCTACAGTGGCTTTGCTGAGCTGCAGTGGGCTGGCCCAGTTTGAACTTCCAGGTGGCTTTGTTTACAATGTGAAGGGAAAACCAACTACTCAAGCCTCAGTAATGATGGATGCCCCTCCCCTCATCAAGCTCGAGCATCCAAGGTCGACTTCAGACTGCTGTGCTGGCAGTGAGAATTTCAAGCCAGTGGATCTTTGCTTGCTGGGCTCCAGGGGCGTAGGATCTGCTGAGCTAGAACACTTGGCTCCCTGACTTCCGCCTTCTTTCCAGGGGAGTGAACAGTTCTGACTCGCTAGCATTCCAGGCGCCACTCGGGTAATGAAAAAAACTCTTGCAGCCAGCTCAGTGTCTGCCCAAACAGCCACCCAGTTGTGGCCTTTAAACGCAAGGCCCTGGTGGCATAGGTACCCGAGGAAATCTCCTGGTCTGTGGGTTGTGAAGACCATGGGAAAAGCATAGTATCTGGGCCAGAGTACAGGGTTCCTCACAGCACAGTCCCTCAGGGCTTCTTTTGGCTAAGGGAGGGAGTTTCCCAACCCCTTGCACATCCACCCTGCTCCAGCTCACCCTCCATGGGCTGCACCCACTGTCTAACCAGTCCCAGTGAGATGAGCTGGGTACCTCCATTGAAAATGCAGAAATCACCTGCCTTCTGCATTGATCTTGCTGGGCGCTGCAGACCGGAGCTGTTCCTATTGGGCCATCTTGCCCAGGAAGCCCACACCCTCAATATTTTTTCAGAATTTCTGCTCCTCTCCTTCCCTGCCCACTCATTCAGCTGGAAGGCACTTCAGATTCCACAGAACATTAAGCAGCTGAGAAATATTGGGTCTGAAGGAAGTGGTAATTATGCAGATGCTGTTGATAAACTGAGTCTCTAAAATCAGCTGTCTGTAGATGGGTCACAGCCTTGCTTAAAACAAAGGGTCATAGCTGTGAGAACCAGAGAGAACCTGGAGACCAACCCATACAGACCCCCTTTTTACAGAGTAGGCAGAGAGGTTAGGGGAGCTCAAGGGTCTTGTCTGGAGTCACTTAGCTACAAGTGGCAGAGCCTGGATCCTCAGCCAGTCCTCCTGACTAGAGGTCCAGTGTTTTTTCCATGGGAATGCAAGCCATAGGCATCCAGTTATCTATAGGATAAGATTCTGAAAAGGATTTGCTATATCCTTGAGATGGAGCAGTGTCCCCTATTTGGGGGCCTGCAGGTCCCCAAGCATGGAAATAAAGGGAAATTCTGAGTTCCTTCAAGGGAAATTCCAAGCACCTGCGAACCCTGAGAAGTACGTAAGTAACTTGATAAGCAAGAAAGTAATAGTAGCCTAAAACAATAGCCAAAGAAGTTGGAGTCTGGAAACTTTTGGTTTTCTTATATAAAGATAACATCTTAACACATGTCCCTGAGCTGTCTTTCAGGGACCACCTCCAAATGGATCCGCAGACCTCCGATAAGGGGGAACTGAAAGCTGAACTCTCACCAGGGTTCTTTGCTCTAAATTTGTTGCTGAGGGACCTAGAGGGAGTCACACCTCCAAACCAGTTAACATTCTTTTCTGCTGACCCCAATTTTTAAAGAATTGCAAATCAGAAAATCCTTGAATCCACCTACTACCTGTAAGCACCCCACCCCCTACAACTTCAAGATATCTTGGCCCTTTAGGACAAAACCAAAGTGTAACCTTCACGTATCGATTTATAATTTTTCCCCTAGTGTCTGCTTTCCTGAAATTAACCCTGCCTTTAAAAACTCTTACCTGCAAGCCATCAGGGAGGTCAAGTTGTAAGCGGTTGCTGCCTGGTCTTCCTTGCTTGGCACCTTGCAAATAAATGCCTTCCTTTCTACCACTGCAACCTCAGTATGGATATCTGGTTTTACTGTGCTGAGCAAGCAGACCTCAGTTGGATTCTATAATGCCCTTCCTTAAGCCAGACTCAGCAAGGGAAATGTTATTTACACACACGTCCGCACACGCGCGTGCAGATTCACAACTCAGTGGCTTCTCAGTCCTCAAGCCAGGCAGCCAACACTTGAGCCCCTGAGCTTCTAACAAGTGCAAAACCCTCCATGGCCAGTAACTGGGATGCTTTCTGTAATATCAAACCATGCCTCATTCATTTGTCTGAGACAGTGAAAACTGTTAACCAATCCAAAGAATACATATCCAAAGAGATATTCACAACTATCTCCATTATAACTGCTCAGAGGCATTTTCAGGTTGTGAGAGTTACAGATTATTTAATAGACACTTCTTGCAATTTGTCTTTTGACTTTGGTGACTCCCAGGTGAGGCTTGTCAAAAAAAAAACATTTAGGGCAAAGAAAAATTACGGACACTTAGGTAAAAGGCTAGACGAAAAAGTTTTAACCAGGTGCGGTGGCTCATGTTTGTAATCTCAACACTTTGGGAGGCCAAAGCACGTGGATTGCTGGAGCTCAGAAGTTTGAAACCAACCTGGGTATCATAGCAAAACCCCATCTCTACAAAAAAAACAAAAATTAGCTGGGTGTAGTGGCACATGTCTGTAATCCCAGTCACTCAGGAGGCTAAGATGGAAGGATTGCTTGAGCCTGGGAGGTCCAGGCTGCAGTAAGCCAAGATCACACCTCTGCACTCCAGCCTGGGCAACAGAGTGAGACCCTATCTCAAAGAAAAAAAAAGTTTTATTTGGTTTACATCATTTTTGCCATTGGGAACTAAGGGTTTTTCCTTAATTCTACTCTAGAATTAAATGTCTTGCCATCTTTGTACATACCAGATATTTCACCTTTCCTGAAGTTAGGTGTAGGACTGCCTGGGAGTGGTCACAGTATTCAGAGAATCCCACTTTTTGAGCAGCAATGTGACCAGCAATGGTCAGCTTCCTCTCTACCCAGGGGCAGCTGAAATTCAGTGCTGCCTGTTAGCTGAGTCTCCTACCTATATGGAGCTAGAAATCCATAGGTCCCCTTAACTCCTGAGAAGAAAGCAGGGCTTTGCTGCCACTGAATAAAGGATGTTCCTGTGTCACCCACAGCTGCTGTAAGCAAAATAGTGAAATCAGATTTCATCAGTTCACTACGATCTCTGCTGGTGACCCCTCCTCAGATGGGAAAGTACCTCCGCAAATAAATGTACCATGCTCCACCCAGAGGAGGCCTTTTCTCTCTCTCCTTATACTAAGAACAGGGTTGGGACATAAGGATTTGCAGGTCTGTAGTGGGGATCATGGGAGGAGACACACTGGTGGTCCGTGCTCTTGGCACCAACCCAGATTGTCTCGGTTGGCACAGGTCTGTACTTCACCTTCAGCTGTAGCTCCCTCCTTTGTAAAAGCTGTCCCTGAGGGTCAGAACCTCAAGGGCTCTCTGAGAAGGACCCCTGTCTCTGAGCATGTTACTGACTCTTCCCAGCTTGCATGGTGAGGATTGGTGAGGGGGACTGCAGTCCTTTCTCCTGACTCCTGGATGCAGCCAGTGTTCGCCTGCTTCAGCTCAGCAGTTTCCTCTCCATCTTCCCTCTCTTCTCTCGTCAGCACATTCCCACCCGAGAAACAACCTCCCGATCGTCTATAACTAGGAAGGAAGAGGGAGTGAACACAAGCTAATGTCTCTCTGAGTTACGGCTTTTTTTAAATTATAAACTCTATTTCAACTTAAACCATGTAAATCTACAATTTAAATTGTACGTATACAATACATTATGTACTAATTATATATTGAATATACAAGTACTCAATTTATCAATATCTAAGGCCTTCTCTTTCAGTGTGAACTTATTGTTTAGTGATGTATAAAATCCTTCTGACACCAAGTGTACCCATAATGCATTGTCTGCTACTCCAAACCTCAATTCTTTAAAGATGAACAGAAACTTAAAGACACTTCCCTGTTTGTTAGAGTATAGAATTTTTGAATTTTTATTTTTACCAGACCTTTACAGTTGTCTTACACACGTAGTTATACTTTATGTTTCATTTGTAGCCATGAATATGTTCTAATGTTTACATCTGTGGTCATAAAACAAGTAGAATCATCACAATTTATAGAACTAATTTCATGTATGATTATGTTGCATTTGGCATTTGTAATACTTTTTGCCTCTAGCACACTGAGAAGGGTAGAGTATGAAATGGGGGAGAGGACTTCAAACTCAAGTTTGGGCACAAGTGTTCATACAGCATTATTCACAATAGCCGAAGACTGAAAACAAACCAAATGTGCCATCAACTGATGAATGGATAAACGAACTGTGATATGTCTATACAATGGAACCATTATTTATCCATGAAAAGGGATTAAGTTCTTTAAGTTCTGATATGTGCTACAACATGAATGAATCTCTAAAATATTACGCTGAATGGAAGAAGCTAGACACAAAGATCACATATTGTATGATTCCATTTACAGTTATGGTCGTTTAATGACAGGGATACATCCTAAGAAATTTATCATCAGACGATATCATCCTTGTGCAAACATTATAAAGCGTACTTAATATGTGAACTTAAATGTATAGCCTACTGCGAACCTAGGCTGTATGCTGTAGTCTATGGCTCCTAGGCTACAAACCTGTATAGCATGTTACTATACTGAATATTATAGGTAAATGTAACATAATGGTGTTTGTGTAGCTACACATGTCTAAACCTGGAAAAGATATAGTAAAAATACAGTATAAAAACAAAAAATAATACACCTGTATAGGGCACTTACCATGAATGGAGCTTGCAGGACTGGAATTGCTCTGGGTGAGTCAGTGAACCAGTGGTGAGTGAATGTGAAGGACCAGGTCATTACCATACACGGCTGTAGACTTCATAAATACTGCACACTTAGGCCACACTGAATTTATTTTTTTAAACTTTTAATTTTTTTTAACTTTTTGACTCTTATAATAATAACATTTAGCTTAAAACATACATAGTACTGCTGTCCAAAAATATTTTCTTTCTTTATATCCTTATTCTATTAGCTTTTTATATTTTTTTAATTTTTAATTTTTTTACTTTTCAAACTGTTTTTGTTAAAAACTAAGACACAAATCCTGGCTGGGTGCCATGGCTCGTGCCTATAATCCCAGCACTTTGGGAGTCTGAGGTGGAAGCACCACTTGATGCCAGGAGTTCGAGACCAGCCTAGCCAATATGGCAAAACCCTGTCTCTACTAAAAATACAAAAAATTAGCTGGGTGTTGTGGTGCATGCTTGTAATCCAGCTACTCAGAAGGCTGAGGCAGGAGAATCCCTTGAACCCAGGAGTCAGAGGCTGCAGTGAGCCACGCCCCAGACTGGACAACAGAGCTAGACTCCATCTGAAAAAAAAAGAAACAAAATTAAGACTCAAACCTACACATTATCCTAGACCTACACAGGGTCAAGATCATCAATATCACTGTCTTCCGCTTTCACATCTTGTCCTACTGGGAGGTCTTCAGGGATAGTAACAGGCATGGAGCAGTCATCTCCCATGATAACAATGCCTTCTTCTGGATACCTCCTGAAGGACCTGCCTGACGCTGTTTTACAGTAACTTTTTAATACATAAGTAGGAGTGCAGTCTAAAATAATGATAAAAAGCATTGTATAGTAAATACAGAAACCAGAAACATAGTTGTTTATTATCATTATCATGTATTATATACTGTAAATGATTGTATACACTAGACTTTTATATGACTTGGCACCACAGTAGGTTTGTTTACACCAGCAACGCTATAAACACATGTGTAACGAGTTGTGCTGCAATGCCAGGATAGCTATGATATCTCTAGGCATAGGAATTTTTCAGCTCTGTTATAATCTTATGGGACCACTGTTGTATATGCAGTTGACCAAAACATTGTTATGTGGCCCATGACTATACGTAAGATACCTGGAATAGGTAAAGCCGTAGAGACAGAAAGGAGATTCATGGCTGCCATTGGCTTGCAAACCTAGGCTATATGGTAGCCTATGCTATACCCCGTAGAGGTAGAGGGATGCAGGAGACACTGCTTAATGAGTGTAAGGGCTTCCTTTTGGGGTGGTAAAATATTTCAATAGAGTTAATGTTTGTACAACACTGAATGTACTAAATACGACTGAGTTGTACACATTTAAATGATTAACTCTGTGTTATGTGAATTTTACCTCAATAAAGTAAAAAACTGGGAAGGAGGAACAAGTCCCAAGAATCTCCAAGCCCCCCCGATCACATGCACACCCCACACACACACACACCATACATATGTGCGAACCTCAGTAATGCAGCTGCCTAGGTCTTCCTTAGTCAGTCCTCTGCCTCCCCAGAGCTGGCTGCTCCTTGACTCCTTTCTGCACCAGTGGCCTGTTGATCTCGCAGGTCCTAAGCAACACTGTAACCACATGCTCTTCCCTTCCTCCTTGCCCAGATTCAAATTCACTCTCCTGGACGTCTGCATTAAAGGGACTGTCAGGATCAACCTTGATGGGCCTTGCGGGACACAGTTTTGAGAAGATCCCAAGAGGTCTCATTGCAGCATTCGCTGCTCCATTAGAAAGAACAGGAACGCAAGCTGCATTTCCCCCCACTTCCTGCACTACAGTGCATTGTCTCCCTTCAGTAGCTCAGATGGGCCACATCTGGAGAACATGTTGCACACACAAATAGCTTTTTCCAAAACATAGATATTGTAAGCTAAGCCCTGCTGGTCCTGCACATGTCAGCCATACTGTTGTGCCTAAAATGTGTATCGCAGGATGGGATGGGCTCAGCAATCTCTGACTGAGTCTCCCAGATGTTCCACAAAGAGGAAAAGAAAGAGCTCCGACGGGACAGCTGAGCTCTAAACAAGAGATTCTCCCATCCTTATCACTGGAAGCTCTACACACAGCAGATCAGGCCCTGAGAGACCACTGTGAGACATGGCAAGCCCAGGAGAGGGGATTGAAGCTAACAGAAATCAAATGTCTACTTTGGCAATGTCCACAGCTGACATCAATTTATTTTCCTCTCCATTGTCAATGGAAAAAAAAAGTAATAACAAGACAGCTCTGTGGAACAGCAGAATACAAGATGTTCTGCTGGACTTTGATCCTTTGTGCTTCCTATGATAAGCAACATATGGCAGCAAACCTTAGCGTGTGACTGTAGTAAATTATCAGTTTCAACAAAAGCGTGTCTTCCAGGGAAGAAAATGTCAAAGGACTAAAACAAAAAAGAATTACTCCAGCAAACCTACAAAGATACGTTTGAATTTACTTATTATAATGAATTCGATGCCATTTGTTACCCTGGTGTCTCCAAATGCCATAGGTTTCTAGCCTCACCCTTTAACATGCAAATGAAATGACTGGAACACCCATTCCAGGTTTTGTGGGAAGCCTCCTTGTCCTGCCACCAGGGGTTACTGGGGAGCGGGTGGGGCTTCTCGTTGTCTGGACCAACCCCGGCCTGCAGCTTTCTTTGTGACCCCACAGTTAGCACTACAGATGTCACCCTTTCACTGGTCCACTTTATGCCATTCTAAACACCTCTCTACCCCTAATCCAGGGTTGTTTTGCAACACGTTTTGATTCAAAGTTGGAGAAACAGAGAGGGAAATTACAACACACCGCAGTGAAAGGCAACAATTAAAACTATATATAAGATGGTTACCAGAGACTAGAAAGGAGAGTAGGGGTATGGGGGAGAAGGGGAGGTGGTAAATGAGTACAAAAAAACAGTTAGAGGCCAGGCATGGTGGCTCAGGCCTGTAATCCCGGCACTTTGGGAAGGCGAAGTGGGTGGATCACTTGAGGTCAAAAGTTCGAGACCAGCCTGACCAACACGGTGAAACCCTGTCTCTACTAAACATACCAAAAATTACCCAGGTGTTGTGGTAGACACCTATAATCCCAGCTGCTGGGGAGACTGAGACATGAAAATTACTTGAACTTGGGAGGCGGAGGTTGCAATGAGCCAAGATCGTGCCACTGCACTCCAGTCTGGGCAACAGAGCAAGACCCTTTCTCAAAAAAAAGAAGAAACAATAAGATCTAGTATTTGCTAGAACAACAGAGTGACTATAGTCAATAATAATTTAAGTGTACATTTAAAAATAACTAAAAGCATAATTGGATTGTTTGTAACACAAAGGATAAATGCTTGAGGTGATGGATACCCCATTACTCTGATGTGATTATTACACATTGTATGCCTGTACCAAAATGTCTCGTATCTGTTAAATCGAGTTTAGCCTAAAGCTGCCTCCTTACATATTTTTAATTGAGCCTAAGGTTTCTCTTGCCATGTGAACTATAAATTAAATAGAGTTGTAAACAGACTGTAGCCTACTCTGGTGCCAATCACTGAGTTGTGGTCAATCAAAGGTGGCCAAGTGTTCAAATCACATTTAAATAAGGCAAACACCAAGCTATAACCAATCTGGCTGTTTCTGTACCTCACTCACATTTTCTGTGAGTCACTTTCCTTTTTCTGTCCATAAATCTTCTTCTACCACTTTGCTGCGCTGGAGTCTCAGCCTACTCTGGCTTGGGAGGTGCCCGATTCATGAATCATTCATTGCTCGATTAATTAAACTCTTTAAAATTTAATCTGGCTGAAATTTTTCTTTTAACAAACCCCCTATAACTATATACACTTACTATGTGCCCACAAAAAAAATTTTTTTAAACAACATATTAGATATCCCTTAGTCATTTCTACTGCACACACACACATACACAACTATTCTTTGTGTCAGTTGCATTTTGGATATTTACATATCCAAATACCTCCACTTATTACCTTCTACTAAACAAAGATACACCTACTCCAAGCCTCCACCTTCTGATAACAGAAAAACCTTGACAGAAATTTCCAGGCTCCAGGATTTCTGATATCACTGTTCTGTCTTTTTGGTTTTATTGTTTTGTTTTGTTTTGTTTTGGTGGTTAAATATATATAACATAACTTTTATCATCTTAACCTCTTTTAAGTCTACAATTCAGTGATAGTAAATACACTTGCATTACTGTGCAACCATCACCACTATCCAACTCCAGAACATTTTCATTGTCCCACACTGAAACTCTATACTCACTAAACAGTAATTCCTCATTCCCTCCTATCCCCAGCTCTTAATAACCACAATTTGACTTTCTGTCTCTGTGAATGTGACATTTTAGGTACTCCATAGAAGCAGAATTCACACAATATTTGTCCTTTTGTGTCTGGCTTACTTCACTTAGCAAAATGTATGCACGTTCATACATGTTGTAGGATGTATCAGATGGGGTCTTGCTATGTTGCCCAGGCTAGTCTCAAATTTCTGGACTCAAGCAGTCTTCTCACCTCAGCCTCCTAAGTAGCTGAGTGCACAGACATTTGCCACTGTGCCTGGTTTTCTTTCTTTTTAAGGCTGGATAACATTTCATTGAATGTGTATACAATATATTGCTTAGCCACTCCTCTGTCAATGGACATTTAGATTGTTTCTGCCTTTTGGCTACTGTGAATAATCTTCAATGCATATTGTTGTACAACAATCTGTACAACCCCTTGCTTCCAATTCTTTGGAGAAGAATTCCTGAATCATATGGTAATTCTGATTAATTTGTTGAGGAGCTGCCATATTGTTTTCTATAGCAGCTGCACCATTTTACATTTCTACCAACAATCCGCAAGGGTTTCAGTTTCTCCATATGCTAACCAACTCATGTTCCTTTCTGGGGTTTTGGTTGGTTTTCTTGTTTTTTAAAAAATGACCATTTAAAAAAAACTTTTAAGTCCCGGGGTACATGTGCAGGTTTGTTATATGGGTAAACTTGTGTCATGGGGGTTTGTTGTACAGATTATTTCCTCAGCCAGGTATTAAGCCTTGTACCCGTTAGCCATTTTTCCTAATTCTCTCTCACATCCCACTCTCCACCCTCTGGTAGGCCCCAATGTGTGGTGTTGCCCTGTAGGTATCCATGTGTTCCATCATTTAGCTCCCACTTATAAGGGAGAACATGTGGTATTTGGTTTTTCTGTTCCTACATTAGTTTGCTAAGGTTAATAACCTCCAGCTCCATCCCTGTTCCTGCAAAGGACATGATCTCATTCATTTAAATGGCTATATAGTATTCCATGGTGTATATGTACCATATTTTCTTTATCCAGTCCACCATTGATGGACATTTATGTTGATTACATAACTTTGATATTGTGAACATATGCATGCATGTGTCTTTATAATAGAACAATTTATATTCTTTGGGTATATACCCAGTAATAGAATTGCAGGGTTGAATGGTAGTTCTGTTTTTAAGTCTTTGAGATTTGCTACACTCTCCTCCACAATGGTTGAACTAATTTACTCTCCCTCCAACAATGTAAAAGCTTTTCTTTTTCTCCACAACTTCACCAGCATCTGTAATTTTTTAACTTTTTAATCATAGCCATTCTGACTGATGTGAGATGGCATCTTATTGTGATTCTGATCTGCATTTCTCTAATGATCAGCAATATTGAGCTTTTTTTTCACATGCTTGTTGGCCACATGTATGTCTTCTTTTTAAAAGTGTCTGTTCATCTGCTTTGCCCACTTTTTGATGGGATTGCTTATTTTTTTTTCTTGTAAATTTAGGTTCCTTATGGATGCTAGATATTAGACCTTTGTTGGATGCATAGTTTGCTCACATTTTCTCCCATTCTGTAGGTTGTCTGTTCACTCTGTTGTAGTTTCCTTTGCAGTGCAAAAGCTCTTTAGTTTAATTAGATTTCATTTGTCAACTTTGCTTTTGTTGCAATTACTTTTGGTGTTTTTGTCATGAAATATTTGCCCATTCCTACATCCAGAATGGTATTGCTTAGATTGTCTTACAGAGTTTTCAAGATGTGGGGTTTTACATTTAAGTATTTGCTCCATTTTGAGTTAATTTTTACATATGATGCAAGGAGGGGGTCCAGTTTCAATCCTGCATATAGCCAGCCAGTTCCACAGCACCACTTATTGAATAGGGAATTATTTCCTCATTGCTTGTTTCAGTCACGTTTGTTGAAGATCAGATGGTTATAGGTGTGTGGCCTGATTTCTGGGTTCTTTATTCTGTTCCATTGGTCTATGTGTCTGCTTTTGTATTAGTACCATGCTGTTTTGGTTATTGTAGACTGTAGTATAGTTTGAAGTTGGCTAGCATGATTCCTCCAGCTTTGTTCATTTTGCTTAGGATTCCCTTGGCTTCTCAGGCTCTTTTTTGATTCCACATGAATTTTTAAATAGTTTTTTCTAGTTCTGTGAAGAATCTCAATGGTGGTTTAATAGGAATGGCATTGAATCTGTAAATTCCTTTGATAGGAATTTCATTGAATTAATAGATCTCTGGGTGCTCACATCCAATAAGTTAGAAGTGTGAATTTCAAGTACACAAACTACATCTTCAACTCGAAAGGTAGGGAGGATCCAGATATAGGACAATCAGGCTTTCATTTGCTCTAAAATTATCTTCACTCTTCTTCTGTATCCATTTGTTCCTAGGTTCACTTACCTCACAGTCTCAAGCCAGTGGCCAACAGCAATAGGACAACAGGCTTCCTGTTTTGTATTCAGCAAGTTGTAGAGAAAAAAAAAAAACTTCTTCAACCACAGAAGAAAAGTTCTTCCTTATTATCTAATTGCATCAATTTAGACACAAACCCAATTACCAATAAAGGTAAAGATAGACATTTTTTTTAACTTTTATTTTAAGTTCAGGGGTAGTTTTATTATATAGTGCAGGTTTGTTATATAGATTGTATATTATGTCACACAGGTTTGTTGTACAGATTATTTCATCACCCAGGTATTAAGTTTCATACCCATTTGTTATTTTTCCTGATCCTCTCCCTCCTCCCAACTTTCATCCACTAGCAGGCCCCCAGCACCTGTTGTTTCCCTCTATGTGTTCATTTATTTTCATCATTTAGCTCCCACTTATAAGTGAGAACGCATGGTATTTGGTTTTTCTGTTCCTGTGTTAGTTTGCTAAGGATAATGGCCTCCACTTCCATCCATCCATGTTTCTGCAAAGAACATGATCTCATTCATTTTTATGGCTGCATAGTGTTCCAAGGTGTATACATGCCACATTTTCTCTATCCAGCCTACCACTGATGGGCATTTAGGTTGATTCCATGAATTTGCTATTGTGAATAGTGCTGCAATGAACACAAACACACATGTGTCTTTATGATAGAATGATTTATATTCCTTTGGGTATTTACCCAGTACTGGGATTGCTGGGTCAAATGTTAGTTCTGCTTTTAGGTATTTGAGGAATCACAACACTGCTTTTCATAATGGTTGAAGTAATTTACACTGCCACCAACAGTGTATAAGCATTCCTTTTTCTCCACAACCTCATCAGCATCTGTTATTTTTTGACTTTTCAGTAATAGCCATTCTGACTGGTGTCAGATGGTATCTCATTGTAGTTTTGATTTGCATTTCTCTAGTGATCAGTGATATTGAGTTTTTCTTCATATGCTTGTTGACTGCATGTATGTCTTCTTTTGAGAAGTATCTGTTCATGTGTTTTGCCCACTTTTTAATGGGGTTGTTTGTTTTTTTCTTGTAAATTTAAGTTCCTCATAGATTCTGGATATGAGACCTTTGTCAGATGCCTAGTTTGAAAATATTTTCTCCCATTCTGTAGGTTTTTTGTTTTCTGTGTTGATAGTTTCTTTTGCTGTGCAGAAGCCCTTTCCTTTAATTAGATCCCGTTTGTCAATTTTTGCTTTTATTGCAATTGTACAAGACAGAAATTTTTTGCATTAGTTCCTGAACCAATCATAGTTGTAGAATTACTATGACTGGCTTAAAATAATCAGATTACACCACTGGAGGTAAAGATGGGAGTTGCTTTCCAAGCAATGCAGGGAAAAAGGAGTTGCCTAATTAGAGTTATGGCTCTATCGGAGGGGAAAGTGATGGGGATAAATGCTGGGTATTCCTATAGTAGCGTCGCCTAGATTTCTACTTCCTAGATCTCTATAAGTGGGGCAGGGGTTATGAATAATAAGAGATGTATTCTCCTTGTCTACAACAAATTCAGAAATATTGTAGGAGCATACTGTGGAATTATGGTGATTTTACTTAGCAATAGCAATGATTCTGTAAAAACATTAAGAAATCCTTAAACAGATTAAACAAGCTCGAAAATCCTAAATTCAAGCCATTAAGTAGATCAATGTTTATGCCTCAAATTTAAGAAACACTATTTTGTTTAAGTCAATATGTAAGTGTACAATGATGATAACAATAATGAATGTGTGGCATTTTAAATTTTTCACAACTACATACTAATCTATTTTTGGATGTGATTATGCTTAAAAGAGTGCTACAACTAAAAGAATCATTCTGCCCATTTCATTTCTAAAATATTTCATTTTTAGTGCTTATGCAACCACTATTTTATGGAGATATTTGGCCTCCTCAAGTGCATTCTGGTTTCGGCAAGCTGGTTGAGATGGCCCTGAAAATAAGGGAGGGAAAAGCAGCGGCTGCTCATCTCAGTTTGAGAAAAGAAGAAAGATCAACTATTTATATAGTTCTTCCTATAAGAATCAACTGAAATTAAATAATCTTATGTAAGTATTGACAACAGTTTTTCCTCTTTATGAAATAGTTGCTGCTTCTAAATTTGGGAGAAAGTCAATATATTTAATTACTTATTATTAAAATTTGATTTCATCAATGTAAAAATTTTTACATTACTTAGACCAAATAGAGCCAAACTAGTGTTTTATCACTATCAACAAAATCAGATTAAAATATATCAGAAGCATTCAACTGGACAGAAATTGGTTCTGGATATGATGCCTCTGATGATTGTAATCTTGGAGTTTTCTGTGGAAAGAGTCAAGGTTCAATGGCCATATATAACTAGGAATACATCACTTAGTTTGCCAGAATGAAATTCTCAGAATAGTCATTTAGTTCCTGTGACTACAGTAAATCACTTTTAAATGTTTATTATACTTGTTGAAGGATATTTACATTAAAGGAAGTCAAAAAAATAAATTCAGAAAGTCAAACAATACCATGGATTTGTAATAGCCTAAGACAAGTTAGGCTTCATAGAGATTGTGGGATGTGCTTTTTAAGTTAACTTAGACCTGTGTACACTGTGAACAAATCAATATTTTCATAAAATCTGGTAATTTTTACATCTCCAATTTATGTATCCCTCTGTAAACTGGAGATCTGTTTCTCTAATGGGTCCAAAGAGAGAGCCCACCAAGGAAAGGGCTCTCATAATATCAGGCAGAACATTTTACAGCTTGTGTTTCATTTCAATGACCTCTTTGCTTCCTGTGGATGTTTGATTTATTACTGCTGTCAAGAAAACGCCTCAGTTTCCAGTAAGAAGCTGAAGAAAGACTCAGCCACCCACATCCCAGGTGGCCAAGGTTCCCGCCACGTGGTATCTATGAAAATAGGAGTGATAAAGTTCTGGTTTCCAATTTTAGCTGAGGAAAATCAAGCTTTCAATTTTTCCTATCCATCTAGTGGTTATATTCCCTTTGAGCCTCAAGTTTTAAAATAATAACTCCAAGAATATTATAAACTAATGAGCTAAAACTTTATGTGAAGAAATAAATTTTCAAAAAATATATTTTTCCACTCTAAATAGCAATCTCCCAAATCTCTATGAAGCGGATTTAGGAAAACCAATCCAAATTTCAAATAACAAAAATCCTGAAGAAATCAACATCTGCAGTGAAAGACAGGTATACTGGAAAGAAAATATGTATTTTAAAATGTTCAATCTGACACATTCTGGCTAAATAAAGCCTCATAAGTTTATTCAGAAGACATTATGTCTATTAATTACATGCATCGAGTTTGCAGAAAATTTACAATTTTGCATTTCATCAGAAAGTTTTCAGGTTTATAAATATGCTTGGGAATGTTGAGGTGCAATCTTAGATTTGGGATCATTTTGGGAGACTGTAGTCGGGAGATCAACAAATACAAACCCTGAGAAGTTTTACAAGTGGCTCCTGAATCTCTATGTGCTGGTAGAGGACACTGTTCATTTCCTACAAAGAACTCTTTCTCCCTTCTTCCTCCTACCAACTTTAGTTGAGCTCCCTCAGTAGCAGACTCTCTGGTAAGAACTTGGGTACAAGTCATTTGTTTGAAAGATGATACCAGGAAATACTGGTAGGTGTGTGAGGAAGTGATCCAGGAAAGAAAAGAAGCCAACACAGACTATATTAATGAGCAAATCATCACTGAGGGCAACTGGAGCTCAATGCCACTGGGAACCTGTGTGAAATGGAATAGAACAGAACTTAGTTTTCCCACAAAGGCGCAAGGAAGCTGGGGTACTGTCCTTCAGTTCTCATCTATCACCAACTGAGGGCTTCTTCCAGGAACATTAATTCCTCAGCACTTTTCAGCCTACTCCAAATGCAGACCAAGCAAGCTCCCATGGCCAGATAAATTCCCCAGAAAGAGAGTCACAGATACTTGCAGTAGGAAGCTACCAGCATGCACCAGAAACAGTGCACAACAAGACAATGAGGGCCAGTCATTTTCTGCTACACTCAACAAACTCCAGGTATGCCCAGGTATCCACTTCTCTCCAAAACCACCATTGCCTCAGGGGAATGAGGCATCTCTAGTTCTAAAGATGGGCCAGGTTGATATATCTCATTGACATTCACAATGATTTTGGGAATGCACATGCAACTTAGTACTGCCCAGTAAGGTATAGTTAGAGGTCATCAGCACAGATGCGTGGTTTTGGGCAAAGTGTCTTGCTCCTAAGGCAGAGTGTTAACAACACATCTCTCTTTCTACTGAACATTTCCATGCCTGGAGGTGAGTGCTGGATGTGCTGCAGCCATTTTGCTACCTACCTGAGAAAGAAACCAGCATTGAGGGGAGGTGCAAAGAACCTGGATCCTGAATCAACCAAGCCTCTGTGCGCACTATTTATGACATACTTTATTCCTTCATGTTTATGCCAATATCGTTTGAGGTTTCTGTTACTTACAACAAAAAAGGATCCTTAAAACATTATCTACACACTAAACAGGTAATATGAATTACAGTCAGCCTTCCATATCTGGATTTCAAACCTGTGGATTCAACCAATTGAAGATCAAAAACAGTTTTTAAGAAATTGAATTTGTACCGAATATAAAGGCTTTTTTCTTGTCTTTATTTCCTAAACAATAAAATTTAACAACAATTTCTATAGCATTTATATTGTATTAGATGTTATAAGTAATCTAAAAGTTATTTAAAGTACTATAGACAGAAGGATGTGCATAAGTTATACGCAAATATTTTACCATTTTATATCAGGGACCTAAGCACCCATGAATATTGGTATTCCAGGAGTCCTGGAACCATGGGGAAAGGCCATGGGGGTATACCAAGAGGTGACTGTATGAATATTTATACTTCTCTTATTTCCATTGCTGTCGTAATTGAAAAATATTCATTCACAACTGTTACTGAAGTATCTATCCCATTGTTTCCTCAATCAAGAAATAATAAAAAATACTACCAAGTGGAGAGAGTAGGGATTCATGCATTTTTTTTAATCTTCAAGAGGGGTTTTTGTACTTGGAAAAAGTAAATAAACGTGGTTGAAGATAATGAGAAATAAACTATTTTGTGATTACAAAAGATAACCCATTGTTAACTGTGTTAGTCCATTCTTATGTTGCTATAAGGAAATATCCAAGACTGGGTAATTTATAAAGAAAAGAGGTTTAAATAGTTTTTGGTTCTGTAGACTGTACAGGAAGCATGGCACCAGCATCTACTCAGCTTCTGGTGAGGCCTTGGGGCATTTTTACTCATAGCAAAAGGCAAAGCAGGAGCAGGCATGTCACATGATGAGAGCGAGAACAAGAAAGAAGAGGAGGCACCACGCTCCTTTAAACAAACAGCTCTCACATGAACTCATTACCACAGGGAGGGCACCAAACCATTTATGAAGAATCTTCCTCCAAGACCCAAACACCTCCCACTGGGACCCACCTCCAATACTGGGAATAACATTTCAACATGAGATTTGAGGAGACAAATAGGCAAACCATGTTATTCCACCCTTGGCCCCTGAAATCTCATGTCTCTCTCAGATTGCAAAATACAATAACCCCTTCCTAATAGTCCCCCAAAGTCCTAACTCATTCCAATATCGACTCAATCAAAAGTCCAAAATCTCAGAGAGACTCAAGGCAATTTCCTTCCACCTATGAGCCTGTAAAATCTAAACCAAGTTATTTATTTACAAAATACAATGGTGGTGCATGCATTGGTTACACATTCCCATTCCAAAAGGGAGAAATAGGCCAAAAGAAAGGAGCAACAGGCCCTACGCAAGTATGAAAACTGTCAGGAGAGATATTAAACATTAAAGCTTCAACATAACCTCCTTTGACTCCATGTCCTACAACCAGGAGATAGTGGTTCAAAAGGCAGGCCCTCAAGGCCTTGGGCAGCGCCATTCCTATGGCTCTGCAGGGTGCAGCCCATGGTTGCTGTCACAAGTTGGAATTGAGTGCCTGAGGCTTTTCCAGACTCAGAATGCAAGGTGTAAGTGGCTCTACTCTTCTCCAGCCTGGAGGATGGTGGCCCCCATCCCACAGCTCCACTAGGTAGTGCCCCCAGTGGGGACTTGGTGTGGGGCCCCCAACCCCACATTTCCCTCTGCACTGCCCTAGTAGAGGTTCTGTGTGGGGGCTCCACCCCTGAGGCAAGCTTCTGCCTGAACACACAGGCTTTCCCATACACCCTCTGAAATCTAGGTGGAAGCTTCCAAGCCTCATTCATTCTTGGATTCTGGGCACCTGCAAGCTTAATACTACATGGAAACTGTCAAGGCTTATAGCAGCTTGCACTCTTCAAAGCAGCAGCCTGAGCTGTACCTAAGGCTCCTTAAGCCACAGCTAGAGCCAGAGCTGTGGGATGTGGGGAGCAGTGTCTTGAGACTGAGAAGAGCCGTGGCATCCTGGGCCTGGCCCCTGAATGCCTATTAGATCAGGGGTTGGTCAACCACACTCAAACCAACTGGAAGCTATTTCCAGAAGAATAGAAGAGCAGAGGAAGAAGAGATGGATGTTGGATGGGCAAAAGCAACAAATGTCTACTACACTGACTGATGGCTAAGATACAGAAAAGTCTCACTCCTCCTAGCCTGCGAGAAGATGGCCCAGGCCTAAAGATAGAAATAAAATGAATGGGAACAACAAACGCCCTCATTGGCTTCCAGTAGATGATAATTGACAATTCCATGCTTCCTTTCTTTTTTGATCACTTTCAACACAAATCATCCCATTTATATTTTTTCTCAAGTAACTGTACAGATTCTGGGCTAACAGCTTGGAGTAGAACTTGTTTAGAAATGCTTCATTTATTCCCAGATTTAGAATGTGTTGTTAAAAAAATGAAAAACAAAATAGAAGTGGTTCCTTCAATCTGAGGATAGTAGATATTTGCCATTTTGGGGCCATATTCTGTTTTTCACAGCTTTCCACCACCACCTCACCCGCTGGGGGCTAAAGTGGGGGCAAAGTCTTGGCTCAGCCATTAACGCACTCCTGCCGGGGTGCTGGAGCAGGCTCAGAGGAAAAGTCGTGCTGTGAATGACGGGCAGCCATATCCAGTTTACAGATCAGCACCAGCAGATCTGGCATTGGTGGCACTGTTCTTAGATTCATGCAAGAGGGAGGCCCCAAGTTAGGGAGCCCTGCCTGACCCCCCTATCTGAGTTCCTCCCCATGGAGCCAGGAGTCTGCAAGTCCAATAGGACTTGCTTACTCAGAGCCCAAACTCCCTACCTGCTTCTTACTGCACTTTTGGGAGCCAAGTGTTCTGAATTCCCTGTGCAGATGAGCCTTGGGGTCATTTCCAGAACCTGCGTAATCCTCTTCCCCACGTTCATGCCCCTGGGAGCAGACCATTCACACCTCTAGACCCAAATGGAGGTCAAGAGGTGACCTCTGCAAGAGGTGTGGATGATGCTTCTACATTCAAGTTGAAGCAGCAAGAAAGAGGATGTGCTCAGGGCTGGGGAGCAGGGAAAGGGGTTGGATTCATCCCACGGAATATTAAAGAGTCAAAAATTCTCTGTTTGAACTTGATCTTTCAGCTGACTATGAAAGCATATTTAGCAAAGAGGATATGACATTTGATTTAACAGATTGTTCATCTGATGTATAATTTATTTGTAACCTTTAAATATTTAAACATATGATACTGTGCCTCCACTGTACTCTGGCCACAGACCTGCAATTGTTGGGGAGGGAGGCTTGGCCTTTGGTGCAGAGACAGGACAGGAGCTGGGTTCTAATCACATCATTTCTAGGGCATGGTTTTGCTAACATTCTCTACCTGCCTAGTATCACTGCTACCTATTTTCTAAGCTTCTTTATTTCGCCTTGCCAGAATTGCCTTTTGACAATGTTCTATTTAACTTAAATCAATCAGTGTTGATTTCTCTTTGCATGCAGCTAAGTATACCACATGGAAAAAACAAAAACAAAAAAATTTCAGTGGTCTGTGAATCAGCTGAATGGCATTAAACCATGTAATATAAACCCTTCTCTTCTGCTAACTGCCTCTGTCTAGGCTCCTTTAAAAGACTATTCTCAAAAAATGAAAAATCTATCCTTTCTAGTACTCACGTGATTCATTGAGAGTGAACTGTTCTCTATAATCACCATGGTCAGAGGCCTCTGGGGACTCTAACCTGCACAGCTGTGAGTCTGGGAAATATTACTGTTTCCAGACCAGGCCTTAAGCCTAGTTTGTTTCGGACTGTTATGCAAAGGATCACTCTCTCCAATCACAGGTTCAGGCTTGTGGCCTCTGGGGATGTCTCAAATGTCAAAATTTGGGGAGATTTAGATACAGAATAAAAGCCAGTTTTTAAGAGAGTAACGTGCTTTGGCAGAGGCCCCTACAACCCAGATTTCAACTAAGGTATTAGGCCTTTCTCCACCTTGTGCGGTGATCTCCAATACATTACAGATCTCAGCCTCATGGCATTATAAACTCTCCTACAATTATAAATTACGCGCACACACCCCACATCATATACACACAAAGGCACATACTTTTATTTTATCTAGGAGGAAGGCAAAGACCATCAAGATAGTCACCTGTGTGTTCTTTGTGATTATTAATTAGTAGTAAAATTATAGATGGTATTTTTCTTTCTACTTATTAATATTTCCTACTTTTGAACAATAAACAGATTTAATTGTGTGATTAGAATTCAGTACGAAAAAGAGAAAAAGGAGACTGGGAAACAAGTTTAAATCCTAAAACTGAGAGTTTAAGATTTAGATATAAGTACTAGATTAAAGCTTCATGAGTCTCCACCACCAATACAACACAGCCAAAATCTTATTAGTTTCATTTTTTGGGAACTTCAGAATTATAATGCACTCATAGTTGCCCAGGAATCACTCCTCCCACTCCCGCCAAATTATGTGTTAACATTCCCCTAGAGATATATGCAATAAGCTTGTGTCTATTTTTGTGTCACTTTTGTTGGCTTGAGTGTCTTTCCAATTGTGTTAACATGAGTGTCTTTCCATTCTGTGGATTTTAATGAAGATTCTTGGAACCACTGTAAACACACGCACCAGTAGATCTCTCAATAGAGAAACCTCCATGCCAGTTCTTACATAAAAGTTGCAAGCTAACTTAAAATGTGGGCTTCATTTTTCCTTCCATTCAAACTTTAGGGATAGCCTCACATAGCTCTCAAAGACTGCTATTGTTTATCTTTTTCCCTTCTTATTTCGAAGAAGTTGTAATCATTTGGCCAGAGCTAGTATGTTTCTGATGCAAATTTATTATTTATAAATTATTGACCTAAGTTTGCCTCATTGTGTGCAGGGATTAAAAAGTCAGGATCTCCGCCAGGTGTGGTGGCCCACGCCTGTAATCCCAGCACTTTGGGAGTCTGAGGCGGGTGGATCACTTGAGGTCAGAAGTTTGAAACCATCCTGGCCAACATGGCAAAACCCTGTCTCTACTAAAAATTTTAAAAAAAAAATTAGCCAGGCATGGTGGCAGGCACCTGTAATCCCAGCTACTAGGGAGGCTGAGACACGAGAATGGCTTGAACCCGATACGGGAGTGGGGTGGGGGGAGGGGTGCAGAGGTTGCAGTGAGCTGAGATGTCTCCACTACACTCCAGCCTGGGCGATAGAGTGAGAACCCATCTGAAAAAAAAAAAAAGGCAGAATCCCAAATAAACTGAAGGAAAATCTGTAATCAGTCTCTAACATCATGAAGCCTATAGAGTTCTCCTTCTTGCACTCCTTGATGGGAAGATGCAAAGTCAAGAATAAATTTCATGCAGAGGGTAAACTACAATACTGGGCATAAAACGAAGCAAATCGTTCACAATTTCCTTTAAGCAGCAAGAAATAGATGTAGCAGGTGTGGGAATATACTGGTTAAGAACATGCCTTTGGCAGCAAACACACCTGGATGCAATTCCCAATTCCACCATATATTAGCCTCATTAGACCTTGAAGAAACGACTTAATCTCTCTGTATCCTGATTTTCTCATTTATAAGATGGGGATTGTGATAGTACCTTTTTGTAGCTCCATTTTTTGTTGTTGTTTGCTTTTCCATTTTTGGTTTCTCTGTTTTGTTTTAGAGGATTAACTAAGATATTGTATCATAGCTTGCACCATGTCTGGGGCAGTTCTCAATAAATGTTGGCCTTTAAATATCTATCTGGGAGACATCTACTTCCAGCCAACATGGAACATGCAACATGAACCATTTACCCTCCTTCCCAGAATAACTTAAAAACCAGACAAAATATATGAAGCAAAGGTTTTCAAGACATGGGACATCAAGCAAGGAAGGACAGTGATCCCTATCAGATGGGAAACAAATGAAGTAAGCCCTGTGATTACCTCAGCTTACTACCTGGAACATTTCCAGACCACAGAGCAGGGAGGAGGACCCCAAGTACATCCTAACTCTCTCCCTGAGTTGATGAGGCAGGTTTCAGAGCCTAGAGAGGGAACAGAGGCTAGAGTTTGAGTACAAAGTACTGGAGCGGTGAAACCTGGACAGTGAGATACCGCGAGACCTCAGGAGGGTTCTAAAGGAGTCTCAGGTGAGTTCTGACCAGCACATCCATGTGAGGAAGCTACCCAAAGCAGGAAAAAAACTACTGGGAAAGATTAGAGGGAACAATTCCGAAGATCACACCAGGTCAAGGATAGCTCTTGTTCCCACCAGCCAGAATGGAAAAGCCTCAGAATTCTTGGTAATTAGTAAAGTATTTAGAAGGGTTTTGCCTCAGTAATGAGATAAAATTAGCTCTAAATTAAATGCTGCTTTGTTACCACATAAGAAAGCCGAAAAGCAAGTCCCAGGAGGACCAAACTGTTTACCAAGTAACTTAATTAACATATTAGCTAATGGCATGATACATTTATAGGCAGATATGGGAGGAATAAAAGAGAGAAACTGCAGGTTACCAACAAGTGAAATGAGAGGGATGACATCACTAAAGATCTTACCACAACTAAAAGAATAATAAGGAAATATGAACACCTTTATGCAACAAATTTAATAACTCTGATATAACGGACAAGTTCTGTGAAAGAAACAAACTACCAAATGCTACTCAACAAGAAACAGATAACCTGACTATCCCCTCCATCTACTATTAAAATTGAATTTGTAGTTCAAAAACTTTCTCATAAAGAAGATTCTAGGGATAGATGGCTTTACTGGAAAATTCCACCAAACATTGTGTCAGTTTTTATTGGCATCTTCAACTCAATAAAAAAGGAAGAAATAATATTCTATTCAAACTCTTCCTGAAATTCTAAGAGGAAATAATATTTCCCAACTTATTTTATGAGACTGACATTACTCTATTACCCAAACCAAAGTTATGATAAGGAAAAAAATAACTACAGATAAATATTCTTTATGAAGACATATGCAAAAATCCTAAGCAAAACTTTAGAAAACATAAACAAAAAATATATAAAAGATTAATATATCATGACCAAGTGGGATTTATCTCAGGAATGAAGATTGGTTTGACATTTAAAATCAATCAATGTAATTCACCATTTTTACAAACAACAACAACAAAAAACGTGTACAAGTAGTCAGGCACAGTGGCTCATACCTGTAATCCCAGCACTTTGAGAAGCCCAGACAGGCAGATCACTTAAGGTCAGGAGTTCAAGACCAGCCTGGCCAATATGTTGAAACTCCCCTCTCTACTAAAAATACAAATATTAGCCAGGTGTGGTGGTGCATGCCAGTAGTCCCAGCTACTTGGGAGGCTGAGGCATGAGAATCACTTGAACCCGGCAGGCAGAGGTTGCAGTGAGCCGAGATTGTGCCACTGCATTCCAGCCTGGGTGATAGAGTGAGACTCTGTCAAAAAAAAAAAAAAAAAAGTGTACAATTATCTCAACAGATTAAGATAAAGCATTTGACAAAATCCCAACATCCAGTATTAATTTCTGCTAAAAACTCTCAGCAACTAGAAATACAGAACTTCTCCAACCTGACAAAAAAAAAAAAGTATTTACAAAACCCTATAGCTAATGCCATACCTAATAGTGAAAGACTGAATGCTTTCCCTTCAAGATCAGGAACAAAAGATATCCACTCTCATTATTTTACTCAGTCATTATACTGGAGAGCCTAGCCAAGGCAATTAGCCAAGGAAAGGAAATAAAAGGCATCCATGAACATGAATAAATAAAACTGCCTTTATTCACAGATGGCATGATCATAGTGGTCTATTTGAAAATCTAATGAAATATACAAAAAAGATACCACTACCCACCTACTAGAATGGCTAGAATGAGAAAGACTGACCATACCAAGTGTTGGCAAGAATATGGAACAACTGGAATGCTCATACACTGCTCAAGGGAATGTAAAACAGTATAAGACTTTGGAAAACAGTATCGTAGGTTCTTAAGATTTTAATCATCCAGCTGCCATATAACCCAGACACTTCACTAAATATTTATCCCAGAGAAGTGAAAGTATATGTTCCTGTGAAGACTTATATATGAATCTTCATAACAGCTTTAATGTGTAACAGCCCAACTGAAAACAACTCAAATATTTGTCATAAAGAGAATAAATTGTGTTTTATCCATACAATGAAAGTCTACTCAGCAATAAAAAGGACTGCAGTATTGATAAACACATGAATGAATCCCAAAATAATTATACTGAGTAAGTGAATCCAGGCCAAAAAACAAGAGTATGCACTATATGATTACATTTATATAAAATTCTAGAAAATGCAAATGAATTCATAATAACAAAAAGCAGATAAAGAAATGCCTAGGAGTATGGAAAGGTGTATGAAGGACGGAAAGAAACTTTGGGGGGTTTATGGATATGTTTGTTACCTTGATTGTGATGATAGTTTCATAGAAGCAAACATGTATCAAAACTCATCAAATTGTACACTTTAAATAAGGGCAGTTTACTGTCGTTTCTTAATACAGCTGTTTTTAAGAACTCAAGTCTAGTTTTAAAAAAATTGTCTGTATAGTAAATGATGCCCAAAATTTGAAAATAAGCTATACCATTAATTAATAAATACCTATGGCACATACATGCAATAGAATATGTGTAATTGCAGAAAGACGAGGAGGAGGAAAGGAGGAGAAAGAGGAGGAGGAGGAGGAAGGATGTCTAAGTGTACTGAAGTGGAAAGATCTCCAAGATGCTCTCATAAGGGAAAAATAATAATAATAAGGTACAGAACCTCTCCTGGAGCCCTGTCCTCAAGGAAATATTCACCCTCACTTGCATGAGTACAAACTGAGAAGTCTGAACGCTCCAGAAAATTGTAGAACTGTATTCAAATGTTTATTTAAAGATACCAGTTGTTTTGGATCCTGAATTTTGTCACCTGTAATTGTAACTTAAATTAAAAATTTATTTTTGCATTTGTGTGTTTAAATGTGAGGCGGGGAGATAGGAATGTGTAATCACATTTGTTCATATGCATAAAGACATTGTGGAAGGACACAGAAAAATGAAAAACAGTGGAAGAGAAATGGGCAGATAGGGGAAGAACAGCAAGCTTTTTAGAATCAATTAAAAATATATATCAAAATCTATCTTCATCTTTAAGAAACATCAAAAAATCTTGCTGAAGGCTGAGAGAAGAGAGAATTTCTGCTGATAACTAAGAAGGTGTACTTATTCAGAAATCCAGAACTAAGAGTATATGTCAAACCTCACAGCTTTCCCAACCAAGAACAAAAAAGTAAGTAAAAAAAACTAAAGTTCAAAAATGAAGACTCTTTCTTGGATCTCTTGCTGGATTTCACAGATTTTATTTCAGTTCCAGTTTTCCAAAGTATCCTGCTGAGTTTTCAGTCTTCTAATACCTTAAGAATACATCTTAAAACTGATGTTATATTATAAATTAAAATTCTTTTTACTGCTATATTCCCAACAGATAATGATAAAGTTTTAAGATATTTGTGAGACATTTATTTGTTTTTCTCTTTCTCTGCTTTTCTCCCTTTTCCCAGCCTCTTGTTCTCTCTTTTTCTAAAAGAAACATTAAACAGTAAATGTCAAAAGTCACTGGCAGGCAAATAAAGAAATAAAATCATTGTTTTCTCAAACAATAATTATTTTATTCCTGTGAAAATGAGCAGTTAGCTGTGCTTGATCTTATTATGTGAAAAAAAGATATTGACAGCATCACACCCAAAGAAATAAAGGAAATATTAAATCTCACTTACAGTACAATGAAATCCACATAATCAAGCTGAAAAACATTTGCCCGTAGATGGCAGCCCCCCTATGAGCAGATGCTGCCTTCAAGGAATTTTAGAAAACAGTAGATGAAAAACTTTCTAAATACAATTTTTCAAAATATTTTACATATATATATATATATACACATCTTTATATACATTTGTATTCATATGTTACCCAATGCTCCAGTGGCATAGATCCATTTTTTATGTGGGATTCAATTTTTTCTCAATTGCCTTGATATGTCTAATAAGTTTCAAATAATTTTGGCCTTTATCATATCCTAAAACTGAATGAATTTGGCAAGAAATAAATAGAACTTTGATTTTCTCTTTAGCCACTCATCAAAGCTATTATTTGTTATTTGTTTGGTTTTTTTATTCCTCTGGCTTAAGAATCTATTCTATTGGAAAGTCAAGCAATGACATAGAGAAAGTCAAGCCAGGATTATCTTCCAAGAGTCAGGAAGCAGAAGTAAAAACCAAATTTGTCCGTTGTTTTTGCCTTAATGACATTTTTGGGAAAAGAGCATTACTTTGTCTCAATTCATTTGCAATGGAAAAATCAAAACTTGAACCTGAAAAAATCATCTCTTTAACACTCATGTTGTTATTTTATCTGTAAGTCTAGTGGAGATTGCCACATTTCAGCTAGATGCCCAAAAACAATTCTGATTTTATTTTCTTAGATGAGTTGATTCTTCATAAATGTTTCTATCGCCCAGGTTTTTTTTTTTTTTTTTTTTTTTTAGACAGGCTGGAGTGCAGTTCAAGCAATTCCCCCGCCTCAGCCTCCCTAGTAGCTGGGACTACAGGCGCATACCACCAGACCCCACTAATGTACTTTTTGTAAAGATGGGGTTTCACCACATTGCCCAGGCTAGTGTCGAATTCCTGGGCTCAGCAATCTGTCCGCCTCAACCTTCCAAAATGCTGGGATTACAGGTGTGAGTCACAGCACTCGGCTTCCTCTCCCTTTTTAAGCAAACAAATTTCTTTGGCTTTTTCTGATGTGAGAAATCGTATCAGTTGCTTTTATATATGCATTCTTCCTAAAGCCTTCTAGTTTTTACAGCTCAGTTCCATGGCCAGCTTCCTGGGTACGTGACCTGTTAGTTACACAGGGACCCCCAACTCCACTCCAACTTTAAGATACTTTGTTGTTGCCATCTTAAAGTTCTTAATAATTATTGAACAAGGAACACTGCATTTTCATTTTGTACTGGGTCCCCCAAATTACATAGTAGGCCCTGTGCAATTCATGTAATCAACTACCAGAGCTCAAATGAAAGAGTATCATGAGCCCCATGTGGTATTATAATAATAGTAACGGAGAATAGTTTAGCATTACATATTAGAACACTAAGAACTTTATGGGTATTAACTTGTTTGAGCCTTGAAAAACACCACTCCAAGATAAGTATTATCATTAGCTCCATTTTTATAGATGTAGAAATTAAAACACAAAGAAGATAATGAAATTGCCCCAAATCACTGGTAATTGTGGGGTCAGAGTTAGATCCCAGACAATCCGACTCCAGACACTGTTATGCTAAAAACAGTGAATACAGTTTGAAGAGAACTTCTACCTGGCTTCCACAACACAGCTTCTACAACCAGAACTTAAAAGTTGCATTTCCATCTCTTCTGTTTGCCCCCAAGTTTTGAACTTGATTGAGTAACAGGTACACTGTGGATGTTTTAGCTAGCAGAATTTATAGGACGACTCTCTTTCTTTGATCCACGAAGTATCTCACCTGCAGTCTATCTGTAGACCAAAGGATCACATTTTAATTCTTCTGGGAGCATCCACATTTCCATCAATGCATCTGGGAGGTTTAATGTTGATCTTCTAGTTCATGTATTTGCTAACCCAGGAGACACTCTTACTGATTACTTCTTACTCAAGATGGGCTCGGTTCCTTGGTTAAACTAAAAAAGCATTTTCTCCATAAAGCTTGCTCCAGCAGATTACTAATTAGTTTGCCTTCTGTCCAGAATGGAGAAACCAGCTTCTGGATACTAGTATTTTTCAGGCAGGAAAGGTAGTAAAATCTGGCAGCCAGCATCTATGAATAAAAACAAAGAAAGCAGAAAGGAATTTTCATTTTGTAAGACATGGTAATAACTCAAGGCCGAAATGTCTATGTGCTAAGTGATTTACTTAAAGTGTTTTTAAAGCAAGGAAGGTGTAGCATAAATATTCACTGGAGAGACGACGACTGGAGGTGCTGGAAGGGATTGCCAATATATGTCCAGTAAAGGCAGTGGCAAGAGTTTAGCCTGGTGGCTATGAACTGCATATCCTGCAGACCTGGCTTTAAATCCTGTCTCTACTACTTACTAGAAAGTGAAATATTAGACAAAGTCTTCTCATATGTAAAACAAACAAACACCTACTAAGTGCCAAGTGTTGTGCAAGATTCTGGATACACAGAAGTACCTGCCGAAGGGAGGAAAAGCTATGGTGCCTGCCTTTAAGGTGCTTACAGTCTAGAAAAATACTGCTATTGCACTTATATGCAACAAGTGTAGAAGAGACACAGTGGATTCTAGCATCATTCTGTATTTCCACCTCTCTGAGGGATTGTTATATCCCTTAACGAAGAGCTAACAAAATGATCTTGTTCAATCTGGACTATCTCTTGTGGGTCCCAAGATGACTGCACTGAAATGTCCATTTCTGGCTTCCTAGTCCTTTTTTCCGATGACAGAAAGATCTGACTCCGTACTTAGGTGCTCATCAAGAAGGAAGTCTTTACTGCCTTCCAAAATCCTCCAGAGAGAGGTTCAAGGAAAAAAAAAACTGTTGGGTACTATACTTAGTACTGGGGTGACAAAAGAATCTGTATACCAAACCCCCAAGTCATAAGTTTACCTATATAACAAACCTGCACATGTACCCCTGAACCTATAATAAAAATTTTTTAAAAATTAATTAACTAAAAAAAATGCATTTAAAAAGTATGTGGAGGCCAGGTGTGGTAGTTCATGCCTGTAATCCCAGCACTTTGGGAGGCCAAGGTGGGCAGATAACTTGAGTTCAGGAGTTTGAGACCAGCCTGGGCACATGGCGAAATCCCATCTCTATGAAAAAAAAAGATACAAAAATTAGCTAGGTATGGTGGCATGCACCTGTAGTCCCAGCTGCTTGGGAAGCTGAAGTGGGATGATGGCTTGAGCCCAGAAGGCAGAGGCTGCAGTGAGCTGAAATCAAGGCACTCCAGCGTGAGTGACACAGCGAGACCCTGACTCAAAAAAAAAAGGAACAAGTATGTGGTACTTAATAGAAAAACTATATATAATCCCAGTTCCTTGAGATTCCACATTTCAGATTTTATAACTTGTGCTGTTTTCAACATATGATTTTTGTCTAAAGTTACTATGCTATATGTACATGTATACTAATTGAAGCTCTATACTACACTCAAAATAAATATTTAATCCTTGCAAAGCACACAAAAACTTAGAATGTATGCATCATAGAGCTTTTCTTTATTTTGCCAAGTGTTATAAATCTTTTTAGAGAAACACTGTATTTTCCAAATATTTTTAGTAAGATGCAATAGTATACACTGTTCAAAATGCAATTCTTCAATTTTATAAAATATCAGTGTTTTAATTCATTCTGTTACATATACACTGAATATTTTTGACAGCTCCTTTTTGTAAATGTGTCAGTATGCTTATTAGACCATATATGAATATGGTACAGGACCATCTCTTTTATATCTAACAATAAAATTCAGTCCAGACTGGTTTAAATAAAAATGTCCTCTGAAATACTGACCACAGCATCACGATGCTGCAGCTCGCTGTGTCTCTACCCTGAGCATGATTGTGTCTGGGTTCCCTCTGGCTACTTTCTCTCTAGGGGACAGCGTTTCCAGAGTCCTATGCAAATGTGAATGTATATTTAAATCACTTTGTTGACAGGAGTCACTCTCCACTGAGAGTCCAAGCTAAAAATGATGATGCCGCCTGTAAAAACATGCAGCACTTCTGGTCAATGCCATCAACATCCCCTTCCTGTAACCACAATACCCCTTAGCAATTGCATGTTTGATGTAGTATTGAATCACTTTATGCTCAATATCAAGTAGATGCATATTCCCCAGGAATTTAAGGTATACTATGGTTACATGAAGCCTCAGGAAGACATCTCCTCAAAGCATTGATTCATTCAGAGATGTGGGAGGAAAACACGGATTGGGCATATTTATCTTCTCATGTATATAAATCTGGATTATCTAAATCTGACATCAAGAAAGTAGAAAAACCAGACTGACTGGGCTCAGTGGCTTGCACCTGCAATCCCAGCACTTCGGAAGGCCAAGGCAGGCAGATGGCTTGAGCCTAAGATTTCAAGACCAGTCTGGAAAACATGGCAAAACTTCGTCTCTACAAAAAAATACAAAAATTAGCTGGGCATGGTGGTGCACACCTGCGGTCCCAGCTACTTGAGGGGCCCAGGTGAGAGGATGGCTTGACCCCAGGGGATCAAGGCTGCAGTGAGTGGAGATAGCGTCACTGCACTCCAGCTTGGGTTCCAGAGGGAGACTCTGTCTCAAAAAAAGAGAAAGAAAGAAAGTAGCAAAACCACCTGATGCTGACTTGGTAGGCAGTGTCGGTTCTCTTCAATTCAACCCAGTCTCCCACATTTACACACTTAATATAACATCTCCTCCACTGACCAGCAGGGCAAGGAGGAATTGTTTTTTGGTTTTTAAGATAAAGCAGGAGCTATGAAAGTTTCATGCTTTAAAAGTATGCTTTCAGCTACCCTCCCAGACTACGCAATCACAATATGGCAGGATGCATGCTAATTATTTGCTATGCCATTAGATGTTTCCATGAAAAATATAAGAAAAACACTGATCAGGTTATTCTTGCACACTTTAGATGTTATTTATTCTCACAACATCAAACAGATTAAAAATGAGAATGTTCACTCTACAAGAAACCCTAGAAATCATCTCCTCTGGGATTCTTCAAAGTACTTTGAGAAGTCCTCTCGGGTCAGTGCAAAGGTCAGGGGAGGGTAAGAGGGAACTCAGCCTCCCCCATCTCAACCCCTCTGCCACCCCCATTACCTCTTTCCTATGTCAACCATATCAATAGGATCTGCTTTGATCCTATTTTTTATTTGTCTGGGATTTCCAAGTAAGAGTTATTTAAGGAAAAGATCCTAAGGGAGGAAAAAAAAGAGTTTGAAAATATCTGATCTAGTCCAACCCTCTTATTTTTTGTGTATTACCAAAGCCACATTATGCCCAAACTCAGTCCCACCCGAAGTCCCGACCATCCCGGCCCAAAGCCGATAACTTCCTAGCTACAGGGACCCAGAGGAAGTCCCGCTTCAGAGTGGGACTTCTACTCTCATTTGTTTAGCTATTCTTCAACCAAGTAATATTGCCATTTGGCAAGATTGAGTGAATTTGAGAAACCGATCGCATGTTGTTTGTTTCAGTTTATGAGTAATTTCCCAGCCTTAGGGAAAAGTGGGTAGAGCCTTTCAGAAGAGGATACTCAGCAACTGCTGTGTAAAACCTCCAGCCCCTCAAGCTTAGCCCTTCTTTGCTTTAGAAAGCGGTTTATTAGTCCCCACATTATTGCCAGATGAAAACGTGCCCTTAAGAGAATCAGTTTCAGCGGGGTGGGTGCATGTGTCTGTATGTGTGTTTGGCTTTGTTGTTTTCTGTTTTAATCATGTCACTATCGTTCATCGCAAAGAGTCATTGGTATTAGAGACTCCTGCTTGAAGTGAGAAGGTGTTATGCCCTCTGAAAGCACCTTTTTGAGGAAAGGGGATGTCCACACCTCCATGAGATAGTAATACAAATGGCCAAAACTCCTCTCACTAGCCCCATTTTGATGTATAACAGTATTTCTCAAACTGTTCGGAGTCATTATTATTATTCTTAAAAAAGATTTTTTTTTGGAAAACAAGTGGGAAAACCTGGATCATAAAAAAAGTATTTAAACATATCCTTACTGAAAAACTTCTCACAGCTTTCTTTGCTAATACTTACTACAGCTTTCCAAAAAAGAAATACGGCTTGCATCGCTTCTCAAAGCTGTCCCATGGAACCCGTTTTTAAGAAGCACATCATGGAACTTGTGTCCCGTGAAATACTCTTTGGAAACTATTCTAGAAGTATCCTGCAATGTAATATTAGCCATGATCAAAAGCCTCTGGGGAGAGAGACAGCACCTTTCGGACTTTTTCCTTTGCCCAGACCCTGGCTGGCAGAAAATCTGCTTACAATTGGCTACTGAGTATTGGAGAAATGGAATTTTATGGAAAATTAGCAATTCTCTGGCAGAAGTTAAGAAGTAAGAGAAGATAAGGAGAAAAATGCTAGAGTATATAGCTTTTGCCCTATATGATTTACACCACACTCAGAGCCTCGCCAGGAACTAGAAAGAGCTTCAACTCACTCAGAGTCCCAGAGACTGGGGTCAAGAGCAGACAGACAGCATGTGGGATGTTGGCTGCACGTTGTGGCAGAGGTGGGCTCAACGCTTGCAGTCGATAACTAAGGATGCTTGGAGTTCTTCCCTGGGGACATTTCAAGTGTCACACTGAGCCAGTGAAGATGATTCTAAATATTTTCTTAGGGCTAAGAATATAAATTTGACTATAAAACTGGAAATTTTTCAATGCTATTTCTCCATAATGTGGGTGTTTGGGTTTTTCTTTTAAATATTTTTCCAGTAAAATTGCACACGGCTTGTCCACAGATATAAACAGCAGCCCAAGGGCAGATGGGGAAAACTAGGGCTCTCTGAGCATGAGTTGTAAGAACATTTCTTCTTCAAACATCACTGAAATTCTGAAGCCACGTTAAGCGCCATGTTTGTGCCATATTTATTCCCAGGGAAGCTCTTATTCTTATTCCCACCAGCAAAGGTCATGAGTCATGCTTGGGTGTCTTGAGCCTTTATAAACTGTGGTAAATGGAGTCAAATTTTCTTTTTGCAGTGTTATTGAGCAACAAAAACCACTGAGTTTGAGACAACAAAATTGGAGTTGTTGACATGTGCCTAAAGGGCCTGTGACACCCCATATTTTAAGGTCCATGTTCTTCCAGGACAGATTTGGATGTCAACTTGAGTGATATTTTTTAATGCTCTTGGTCTTGCAGGATTAAAATCCTAGGCTCTGGCCAAGTTCAATTCTCTAACACAAACCTCTAACTAGATAAAAGAAAAGGTGCCAGTGATTATGCTCTGGAAAAAGAGCCCACAGGCCCTAGTTAATCTCTCAGGGATGGGTAAGAAGAAAACTTTCATCCTCATCAGTTTGGTAGATTGTCTGAGTGAAAATAGCAATTATTCCCCTCGTTGCATCCAAGTCCTTTATAGTGCAATGTTGCAGCTCCTATTATCAAGAGCATGGTCTATCTCCCCAGTCCTTGGACCTGGGCTGAGCTTGTTTGGCCAATACAATATGGAAGAAGCAATAGTGTGCTAGGCCTTGAACACTTGGCCTTTCTTTGGCCCTTGTGAACAACCCAAGCTAGCTGCTGGAGAATGACAGAACAAGGGTTCCAGGGTCAGCCAGCCCCACTGTACCCCTGAGGCCTGAGTTAGCACATGCAGTACATGTGGTACATGGTACAAGAGCCTCACGAGACAAATTCTGCCAAGATGAGCTTGCTGATCTGCACCTGGCTGCCAACACACGTGCAGCCCAGCTGAGATCAGCCAAACCTGGCTCAAATTATCAGAACACCCAGTTGATTGGCCCCATTGACTTCTGAGTAATAATTTTTATTGCCTGAAACCACTAAAGTTTAGAGTGCCTTGATAGGCAGCAATAACTAGTACAAACATAATCATCATAACCATTTTCATCATCAATAACTATCATTCATTTTCCCCATATATTCCCTCTCTCTCAAGTTTCTCCTTTTATTATTATGTTGCATTAGTGTGGTACATTTGTTACAAGTGATAAGCTATTATTGATACATTATTAATAAATAAAGTACATAGTTATATTAGAATTCACCATGTTGTACAATCTATGGGTTTTGACGAATGTGTAATGAAGTGTATTCACTTTTATAGAATCATAAGAATAGTATCACTACCCAAAAAATCCCTGGTGCTCCACTTATTCATCCTTCTCTCCTCTCCCCATGAATCCCTGACAACCACTGACCTTTTCACTACCTCTTTGTCTTTGCCTTTTCCAGAACTTTATATAGTTGGAATTATATGGTATAAAGCTTTTTCAGATTGGCTCATTTTAGTATGTTCTATGTGTCTAGCACTATGCTACCTTTCCTAAATTATCTCCTTTCACCCAGTAGGATACTACTATTATGCTCAGTATATAGATGAGAGAAGTGAGATCAGAGAAGATACGTGAATTAGCCCAAGGACACACGGTTAGTGAGTGCTGGGGTTTGCAAAACTCAGGCCTATCTTATTTTAGAGGCTAAACTCTTAACTACCATGGGAAAAGTTGCAAAGTGGTGATGCAGTGGCCACATTCAGCCTACAGCTTTGTTTCCTTTGGCTCACCTAGTGTTGTAAATACCAGAACATTTCAGCCATTCTTTAAAAATTGTAGGGTGTGGCAATTGTAGGCCTGCATTCCCACAGGACAATTGTCTTAGTCAGCTTGGGCTGATATAACGAAATATTAGAGACGTGTGGCTTAAACAACAGACATTTATTTCTCACAGTTCTGGAGTCTGGGAAGTCCAAGATCCAGGTGCTGGCAGATGCAGTTCCTGGTAAAGACTCTTCCACGTTTGCAACGGCTGCTGCCTTCTCTCTGTATCCTCCTGTGGCAGAGAGAGGGAGCTCTGGTCTCTCCTTTTCTAATTAGGACATCAGTCCCATCATGAGGTCTCACCCTCATGAACTCATCTAAACCTAATCACTTCTCAAAGGCCCGACTTCCAAATACCAATCATTTTGGGGTGTATGGTTTTGACCTAGGAATTTTGGGGGGGACACAAACATTCAGTCCATAACAGCAATGACTGACTGAAGTGAGGCAGCAGCTGTTCCATTAGGGCTGGAGTTCCATCTCACTTCTCCAGAGTCCTCACTACTCCTTACTGGTCCTATTTCCTTACTTACATTATCTCTCTGGCCCCAGAAGTATTTGAGATTTTACCGTACTCCCTCCCAGAGATGCCCCTATCCCTGGCTAGGAGTCTTGCAGGGGAAGTGTGTAGTTCAGCAGTAAATATGAAACAGTTCAGACAGGTTTTAAAATACAATGGTGACTAAAATATCTTGCTGCCTCAGAACTATGCTGAACCGTGGAGCATGGAGACCTGGAGCCTGGAGAACCTTAAACTAGGCAGTCCCCTGGGTCGAGGCTTTCAGCCTGAAAACTCCTCCCAAAGTGCTGTGGGTTCATAAGGGCCTCTCTACTTTGAGACCACCAAGACACCATTACTCTGACCTAATGATGAGGCCAAGGGGCCAGCATAGCCAATCTCTGGCTTCTGAGAAGGTCACTTCAGAGTGACCCACCTATCTGTCCCTAACTTATTCCCTGCAGACAAAAGTCCATTCTTTTTGGCCGGGCACAGTGACTCACACCAGTAATCCCAGCACTTTGCGAGGCCAAGGCAGGTGGAGCACCTAAGGTCAGGAGTTCCAGACCAGCCTGACCAATATGGTGAAACCAAGTCTCTACTAAAAACACAAAAATTATCCGGTCGTAGTGGCAGGTGCCTGTAATCCCAGCTACTCCAGAGGCTGAGACAGGCCAACTGCTGGAATCCAGGAGGTGGAGGTTGCAGTACTTCACTCCAGCCTGGGCGAAACAAGAAGACTTTTTTTTTTTAAGTTTGTTCTTTTTAAAATCTTCTGGGGAGCAATTTTCTTAGCTTTGTTTGAGAACATACTCTAACATTCAAGAGTTTCATCACTCTACCACTTCTTCTGCCATTTCCGGTATTCAGTGATCAAGTCCCTTGTACCTTTGTTGGCTTCCTAAGAAAGTGACCCATCAGCTTCTAGTTGCTGTTGGTTTAGAACATGAAAACACTAATTGGCTTCATTCCTGGTTTTTTGAGGAATGGCTTTCAACTGTGACCTCTTAGGTACACCTGAAGGAAGAAATGCTTTGAAAAAAAGCCTCCCCTGCCTTGTAAGGAGGATAGTCCGGTTAAAGGAATGACACTTTTATTCAACCAAACACCATGTGAAATTTGGACATGAAAAGGTGGGCCTGGATCTAACGGGAATAAGGATTGGAGAGAACTGAGTTAGAGAAATATAGAATTCCTGGGAGCAATCTGGGAGATAAGAGGAAATTAAGAAAGAAGAAAATTAAGAGAGAAATTAAAATTAGAAGAAGAGGTAGCAAAGTGGCAAGAAGCATGGGCATTATGCGGAGGCCATGGTGGTGCTGGATGTTTTAAAGCAACATTTAAGAATAAGGCTACAGTTAACCCGAACAACAGGAGAGTTAGGGATGCTTACCTCCTGCACAGCTGAAAATCCATGTGTAACTTTTAACTCCCCAAAAACTTAACTACTAAAAGCCTACTGTTGATCGTAAGCCTTGATAATAACATAAACAATTAACACATAATTTGTATGTTACATGTACTATCTGCTTATTCCTACAGTAAAGTAAGCTAGAGAAAATAAAACATTTTCAAGAAAATCATAAGGAAGAGAAAATATATTTATTATTCATTAAGTGGAAGTGGATCATCTAAATGTCTTCTTTATTCTCCTCATCTTCACGCTGAGTAGGCTGAGGAGGAGCAGGAAGAGGAGGGGTTGGTCTTGCTGTCTCAGGAGTGGCACAGGTGGAAGAATATCAATGTGTAAGTGAATCCATGCAGTTCAAATCCACAGTGTTCAAGGGTCAACCGTATATATATAATTTTATATTAATTCCTGTGCAGTGTGGTGATATGAAGCCCCCTACTAGTAACATGAAGAACTTTGGTAAAAGTCCTGCTACAGTCTGCAGCCGTGTACTTATCAATTGTTTGGTGTAGAAAAATCAAGAAGAAGACTCCAAGTTTGGAGCGGGAGAGTGGGGGAGAAACACTGAAACAGCTTTAAGACACAAAGTAGAAAACAAAACTTCAGACGACACAGGAACCCGGAGCCAAAGGTGACAGCGAATTTCAGAATTTTGGCTGGGCTTTGAACTTTCCTGGTCCTTATTTGGGGCTTAGGCCATTCTTATCTAGATTATAAAGGTCCAGGAAACTCCAGATGACATCTGAGTTCCACAACCACTGTGTTTAATCCATAATTTCCTACCAAAGCCTCCCAGCTGGTTCCATTCACCCTGCCCCCAGACAAATGCAAACCACAGGTATCTGACCCTATTGGAGGGACCTTGTGTCCAGACAGAATGAATGTGTAGGCCACAATGTATTTTCCCAGCAGCCTCTGCAATTAGAGAAGTTTATAATTCAAGATTTGTAAAGTAGTGGTATGAGAAAAAATAGAATCCATCTGAGGTTTCTAGATGAGGTATGAATAACACAAATTATTTTATTTTATTTATTTATTTATTTTGAGACGGAGTCTCGCTCTGTCACCCAGGCTGGAGTGCAGTGGTGCGATCTCAGCTCACCGCCACCTTCACCTCCGGGTTCAAGCAATTCTCCTGCCTCAGCCTCCCAAATAGCTAGGATTACAGGCATGCACCACCACGCCCAGCTAATTTTTTGTATTTTTAGTACAGGCAGGGTTTCACCATTTGGCCAGGCTGGTCTCAAACTCCTGACCTTGTGATCCGCCCACCTCAGCCTCCCAAAGTGCTGGGATTACAGGCGTGAGCCACCGCGCCTGGCCAAATAACACAAATTCTTAACCTGTCCTGAGTTGCTTACTTTTAAAAGCATGTCTTCCAAATACAAAACACTTTGTCATCTTGACTTGGTGGAAATTTCAATCCCAAGTTCTTGATACAAAAGACAATTTCACTACACATTTTAATCAGAATAATATCTACAATGATGAGTCTTCATAAACCATTTTCCGGAGCTAATCTATTTACTGGAAAACCATGAATGACCCCCATTGCAACCTACTGACTGCAAATCCAAACTTATGATCCTCTAAAACGTCTTCTGACTTCCTGAAATGGTTATGTAGCCAGGTTCCAGTTCACAGGAGGCCCAAGATCTTATGCAACTTTTTAGGGTCCAAAGATTTGAGCTGTGTTCTCTTTAACATGGACTGGAAATCTAGAATTGAAATGTTTCTAAATCAGCTTCTCCTGGGCGGTGTGCTCCAGCTGCTCAAGTTTCATTAGGATGACTTCTCGGGACCTTCAGATCTTATTTCACATCAGGCTAAGTCTGGTCTTGATTAAAGTCACTGTGAGGAAAGTATATGGCAGGCAGAGAGACGGAGACCGGGTAACAAGCCCCTGCAGGTTCACACTGAAAAAAGTCAGAGCCCATTAAAGTGTCTGCTGTTCCTTCAGTTTGGGCTCCAAATGAAACTTGAGCTTGCACACTGCCTGCGCTTATATAGTTGAGTTAATTGAGTTTTTAATTATTTAAAGTGAGTCCAGCCAGGCAAGGGATTTAGCAAACTAAATATTAAAATCACACATCACTGAGGAAAATGTTTTCCCAGGTCTCCCCGAACACAATTAGTGTGGGACTCTTTGCTGTGATATGTTTTAATAGGAAAGGAACGGGTGAAGCTGTGACCATTCTCATTTGTTAAGCTCCTCCATCTGCAGAGTGGGAAGGATAATGCCTTTAGCTTTTGAATTCCATTAGGACCAGACAAAACACTTCTCCTAGGAAACACTTTCATTTACCGCAAGAACTAGCCATACAAAGAGGAAATGGAGCTTCTCTTCCTGTCGTCAGAGCTCTGGGCCAGACCAGAGCAGATTCTGATTACAGACATAGGAAGGAGAGAGCCTTTGCAGAGAGGTCTCATTATAGGAGGAATTGGTGCGTGGATTTTTATCCTAAACGCTCACGAGTTCTTCATGTTGTAGGGGAAAAAAAGCTTGAGAGGTACAGTTTCCTTACTTCATACACTTTTGCTTGTCTCTTATAATTGTGTGAAATATTTCAAAGTAGAAAGAATAGTACAGCGGGGTACTCTGTTTTTTACAACTATCTGCTCCCCTTCCTGTTAAAATAATTTTTCTTCTTTCTCTTACACATAGTTCTTAAGTAGTCCTTTTCAAAAATGTTAATGCTTTCAAAAGAAACAGCAACAATGTGATTTCACCACAGCTGGTATGAGAACCAGGTCAGCCCCGGTAACCTGTGCACTCTTCATGCCTTTCCTTGGCTAACATGGTGTCCTGCCTTCAGTGGCAGCTTCTCCCAGGTCTTTAAAGTCCCAGGACTCTTAGAAATGCCTATGATGGCCCATGTCCCGGAACTGAAGGCTGGAGGCTCAGGGAACTCGAGGAAATGAGCAGCGGCTCCGAGGGAGAAAGGGATAGGGTTTGAGGAGGGTAGGTACACAGAGAGGTGAAATGCTCAGCAAACCCAGCAAAAAACAACCTGTCACTTTATAGCTGCTTCTTTGATGTTCTATGGAGATTTGGGTTCTCGGCCTGCTTCTGTATTATTTCAAATTCAGTTCCCAAAAATGTTCCATTTTATTCATCAAGGAAGTGAGTCTGTGGGAAGTTAAATGACTTGCACAGGTTCACAAAGGAAGCCATGGACAGACCGGAAATTCTCACCCCAATGTCCTGAATCCAAGGCTTGGGCACTAGTTCCACAGATCAAACAGCCTGACCACGCCGCTGAGCGAGTCCAGAGCTGGTTCTCCCTGAGCAATAGAGCTATGCAGGGCTCAGCAATTCTGAAGAACGGGGGTAGGAAGAGAGACAAGAAGACATGGGCAATTTGACTGCCACCTCTAAAGGCAGAGGCAAATGCTCAGAGCCATAAACCTACCCAGTTACCTGCCACCCTTCTCATCCACCTGTATTTATTCCAGTCTGTCTTTCTCACCCCTCTCTCTGGTATCTACTTTATTATTTTTCCAGCCACACTTTGAAGGCAGCAGATTGTGGATGCTCTGTGCAAATTCAGGGCTCCAGGTAATGAACTCTGTGAGGTATGGCTGAGCCAAAGGTACTGTGTTTTCACTGGGTGGTTGCCCTTGGACTTAGACCAACAGACCTTCCAGGACTGGTTTAAGGAGTGTAGGATTTGGTCCATTCTGCACCAACACACAGATGTGTGAGCGCGCGCACACACACACACACACTACCACAGATACTGACAAGCTGATAAAGGCCCAAGATGTGGCTATGGGCAGTTTTACTTTGAATATGCAAAATATTCCAGCTAGAAAGCCTGTTTTTTTGAGAAGGAAGGTTCAGAGAGAGAAGCTACTCAAACCATGAGTTAAAAGAAAAAATCACTCATGTCTCATGAAGTAAAACATCTTCCCCTTCTTAGAGTAGTTCTGAGTTGAGTTGATGACAACTCTAAAATAACCCTCGGGCCAGAAACTTCAGAAGAAGGTGCCTGCAGATCTTATTTCTGTAGAGGGATGTAGGGCCTGTAGGGAGACTTGCGTCAGGGACAAGAGGGTACAGAAAGAAGACCAGAAATTACTCCCTGAGGTTGACCCCTGTTAAGGCGCCATCTTGCAGATAAAGAGTGTGATCTGTGTTCCTTACCTTCTCTCCCTTCTCCTTTCCTCTCTACTTGGATTTTGCCCTAACTAGGAAAAATCTCTCACTGCAACCAGACTTTCCTACCAGAGGTGGGAGTTCTGTTTGTGCACCGGGAGGAAGTAGAGTGATTTGGGTGGGCCAGAAAGAAGCCTGTAGAGGAGTCAGTGTGAGGGGCGTATTTGAAGTGGAGAGAGACACCCAGCTTGCTACTCTCAATAAAACCCACAACTTAGAGTTGAAATATTTCTTTCTGCAGAGATTATCTTTAAAAAAATTATTATTAATGCTATAATTTGTTTTTTTTTTCCTTCATATAGAATTGTGCCTTTTTCAAGTACTCTAGGAATATCACTCTGGTGAGTTCCTACAATTTCTTTGAGACTTGCTTAGCAATATTATTCCATCTTTTAGGGGAAAACTAAAAATTCAAATTACTTTACTTAGGGTTATTTGAAATAACCCTGAGAGTTTGTGAAACTTAGTTTGGGCCGTGCAAAATATTAGTCATTTGAAAATCATGGAAATCATAGAGGATCATGAAAGAAACCATTATTTTCTCCTTTTTCCATGTTTAAGAGCAAAGATCTACATCCAAATCATTTGTTAACAATCTGCAATAAGAACTCTCAGTTGACAAGATGATGGTATTAGGTTGCATAAGGGGATTTTTTTAAGTAACAAAAAAATTTTTTTATTCTAGCAGAAAAATTTCTTCCTGAGCCTTAATGGGATCAAATGCACAAATCCTTTATTAAATATATAGTTATTTAACACTACATATTTTCTATCACTCTTTGTAATTTATCCCTGGCCACTCTCCATCAATTTATTTTCCAAATTTACAGAGAGCAGTAAGACCAGTCATTAAGTTATGGATTTTATCTGAGGAATTGCTATTTCCCAATTTGAATCTTATTACTAACAGCTGGTATCCTCTCATTTCCTAAGCAACACTGCCATCTTGTGGCTGACCCCATACATTTCCCAGAGAAATGCCAGGCCTAGGTGAGCTAGAGAGTAACCCTAACAGCATCAATGATGGGAACTGACTTATGTCCCTAGAATTTCCTCTAATTGTGGATCAAGTATAGTAACAGAGGGAGAGGTCATCCCAAGAAATTGTCCAACTTTGGTTTCCAGTAATCAGTGTCATTTTGTCTTACATTATCACCTATGGCTGTTTGATGAAGAAAAGTTTTATTCAGACAAGGAAAACACAAAGAGAAAAATCTGTCATTGCCACCAAGGCATCTCTTAGCTCTATTAGCCCGTATCTTTGAAATACTGGTGCACTCCAATTGGAGTTACATTTGTCCCTTTCCCGGAGCTTTTCAGAACCTGCTTCTCAACACTAAGATACTGCAATGATGAGAAATGATACTGGACTTGAAGAAATGCTTCTATTTTCATGAATGGAAATTACAACAAATTCTTTTCCAATCTTCTCTTTGGAACATTTGGTACTTTGCCAAGTAAACAGAAAAAGCCAAATTTTTCTATGCAGTGATTGGGAAAATTTTAGTTGAGATAGGCCACCTGTGAGATCTAATATTTGAATGTCAGTTTCACTCCATTTTAGATTTTCCTCGAGAGACTCATATGAATAATCATAAAATTGTTCCCAAATCTGAATCATCCAGGTGACATCTAGCTCTATTTGGCAGACGACCATGACCAATCAAACAATGACCAAAAGGGACTCATTATTCTAGTTCTATGACTGCAAATCTCACTTATACACAGTGAACACACAGACCTGTAAGATGGAAGGAAATGACTTATAAGTTTAGTAAGTGAAACGTATTCTGTCAGTTCAACAAAGAAGCTGTACAAATATAAAACACAAGCGAAGCAAATTTTAACCTCCAGGGAAGAAAGAATTACTATACTTCTTACCCTTCTCCTTTTTGAAAAATTAATTGAATGGCCCATAATTAGCCATTTATTTATATGTACGTATGTAGATAAAAATACATATGAATTTTTTGTAAATTATCTATTTCTGGATTGTAGCAAATAATTTAATATTCTCGGACTCTTTTAAATGAATACATCATTTTCCATTTAGAAATTTCCACATATTGCCTGTAGGATGGTGTCCCATCACATATACAATAATTTATTTTTGCAATATTCTCCTTGTTGGGCATTAAGGATGGTCTAGACCAGTGTTTTTCAAACTTGCCTACTGATGTTGAAAAGACAGATGCCCCTGGAGATTTTGGTTCAGGGAGTTTGAGGTGGGATCCAAGAGTTTATCTCTAATAATCAAGGCAAGCGATTTTCATCATCAAACAAACTTTGAAAATACTAGTCAACACTTTCACTGAAGTTACTCAAGATCTAAGTATAATCAAAGCTCAGACTTATTGGAAGTGTAATTCATCTTAAAACTTGTCGCTTTTTAATAACCCATATATTTTTTAAATGTGAAAAACAATTTGAAATGTTCATAAAATGAATGCATTCATGAATTATGATATAAATGAATCTTTATATGAAATGCTATTTAGTGTGTCCTAATTTTGAATAATATGTATTTGTCTCTTTCATTGGTTTATAATTCCATTTAAGATTAGGGGGCCTGTATTTTTTCATAAATTTTTGATACCTAATATATCTATATATTATGAAGTACATATCATATTTTGTTACATGCATGAAATGTGTAATAATCAAGTCATGGTATTTAGGATATCCATCACCTAGAGCATTTATCATTTTGTTGTGTTGAGAACATTGCAGATCCTGTCTTCTAACTATTTGGAAATACACATTGTTAACTGTAGTCACCCTACTGTGCTATTGAACATTAGAACTTACTCCCTCTATCTGCATGTATGTTTGTACCCATTAACCCACGTCTCTTTATCTCCCCACAATCCCCCAGAAACACACACACCCATCCCAGCCGCTAGTAACTATCATTCTACTTTCTACCTCCATGAGATTAACTTTTTTTAGCTCTCCCACGAGTGAGAACATGTGATATTTTTGTCTTTCTGCGCCTGGCTTATGGGTCCCTGTATTTAAGAAGCATAAATGGATTTGCATCAGGGAGATTGGCTAGGAAAACTGAAACTCTGAGAAAGAAAGAATTTATAAGAGAACCAGGGAGAGAAAATAGAAGTGAAGATGAAAAGGTATAATAGGGTGAGGGACTTGAGGAAAAATAGGTACACAGGAAACACAACACTGACATAAATATTAGGGCTCAAGTGGATTTTATTTTATGATACAATTGATAGAAGGGTGTAGAAAATAGACAAAAGGAAAAGATAAACAGATACAATGAACAGGGATAAAGAAGAGATTTCTGTAAAAAGTTTTGGCTGTGTACTTAGTAGATAATTTGTTGGGTGAAAAGTCTGTTTCAATCTGGTGATAGAGTCAGGATTCCTCCTTCACTTGTAAATTTGATAAAACATAACTCCAAATGGTCAGCAACATCTTTAATTCTAAGGAAACAAGTCCCAAGGAAGCGTTTCCCAAAACGGGTCTTCTGGCACAGTACTGTGGCAAGAGCTTCATGAAGAAAGGGGTTCCTTGGTGAAATAAGTTTGGAGAATGCTGCACGTCACATTCTCCTTCTCAAAGATTCCCAAGCACAGTAGAGAATTAGGAGAAAATCTGTTAAACTCACTCTTAATTCAGTGTTTACCAGACCTGTCTGACCACAGGACTCATTTCACTCCAAATCCTATCAACATCCTATAGAGTTATTGGCAAGAGGGTAGGTTCAATAGCAGAAAACCTGGATTTGAACCTTCACTCCAACATTTACTAGCTATGTGACCTGGGGCAGATTACTCAATAATAACCTTAAGCCTCAGCTTCTCCCTCTGTAAAATGGGTTTAACAATGTAAAGTGTTTAGCACGATGTCAGGCACATGGTAATTGTCAGATTAAATACCAGTTATTAGCATCTTTCAGAAGATATTTTGGGAAACCAAAGAACATCCTAAGCTTTCTGCCAAATTATCAGCAAAAAGTATTAAATTATGCCATCATTCTTAGAACCTCTAGAAGAAATATGTTTTTCCAATCAAAGAAAATTGGGAAGTTTTTCTTTTATTTTTCCTTCCCTGCTTCACCCCAAACTTTTTTTTTCCAGTTGGCAAATTTCAAATCAAACTAAGAAAAACCAGAAGTCAGTCACATCACAGCAAGCCAATGATTTGCAGCAAAGAAGCGTCATAAACAACAGTCTATAATAGAGATGTAAATAGATCTAGTTCAAAGATAACCATTTCTAAGGTGAAGCTGCCTTAGAAAAACACAGTTATATCACAGGCCAGTAAGACTGAGTTCATACCGAACACAACAGTGGAATAGGTGAAACCTGGTTTCCTGCCCTTGACTATCCAATTCAGAGAAAAAAAGCCTTTCTTACTTCATTATACAACCTGCCAACCTTGATCACATACTAAGGGCCCTACAAGTCTGCATTGCTCCCTCTACCCATATGATTTTCAGGAAAAACCTAAAACCTCATACATGCTCTGGGGTTACTGGTCTGAATTACGTGCATTTGCATCCTAACATCCTTCAACTTCTTCAGTCTGAGTAAAATTCTAAAAGTGAAATGTCAGGAATTTGCTAACGAAGTGTGGAGTGGGGAGGCCTTCCTAGGGAGGGCTCCTACAATTGCTGCTGTGGAAAGTAGATTCTCCAACCTCTGTGTCTTCTCTGGGGCTCTAAAGCCTTATTTCTAAGGGTGCATGCAAAGTCCTTTGGGCTGTGCTTGGCATTTTCAGCACTTTACTTAGGCAGCATCTGGATTTTCTCAGATCCATTCTCACTACATGTTACACTGAGCTGGGAAACCCCCTGTTTGAAGCCTGAATAAGTTATCACACATTGCTAAGTCTAGGCTTCCAGGTGACAGTGCCAGCAAAGACTGAGTCAACCCTCGACCAACATTATGAGCTTATTATCATGTCCCAAACAAGATGTCATTAGCAGCCACTGCCCCATCTTTCAGAAAGATCACAGATCTATCCCATAGGTACACACTGCCAAGGAGTGCTGAGAGCACTCTCTCCATAATCGAAAGTCTTGCTCACCTTTTGTCCTCAGGGTCTAATGCAGTGCCTGGAACACTACTTAACAAAGCCTCAGCAACTGCTTCTTTAATGAATGAATGATGAATGAACAAATAACTTAGGATGAGCTAGGCCAATCCTAAGTGTGTTATTCTAAAGACACGGTTCTGACCCCTGTTCACTGGCCTAAGAAAACAGAAATAAGCAGGAGGAAAATGTCATACTCAATCCCCAGCATCCCAACCCCAGAAATCAATTGTTGAAGTGTCCGATTCATCAAGAGAAACTCAAGATCTTCAAAAAGTTGCCCAATTACTAGTTTTGTAAGACGTAGTTTATGCCACATTTCAATATACTTATTTCCATTGTATCTCCAAAATTATGGCTTAAACTCATTGAAATAAACTTGTAACATAACCATTTATTACATTCCTTTGTTGCTTACTCAGCAAACAATAGAGATAGCTGCCTGGTCTTGACAGGCAGTTGTTAGTGATACTATAGAAAGTGCGATGTTCATGCTGACACCCAGTAGGCAGATTTTTAAGAGTAAAATTGTCCCATTGCATTTCATTTCAAAATAAGAACATTAGTTCCTGCTTTATTTTCAAGGCCTCTGCCCACACTGTATTAAGGCCAACGCACTTCACTGCTTTGGTATTTAAGTGGCATATACTTAACGTCACTTACCATATGGCTCCTGGGCTCATGTTTCAATGACCTCATGTGGTGTGTAACATTAGTATCTTAAAAGCTCCATAGCACCTTGCCTTTAATTATAGGTATGAAATTATTCAAAGCAATATTACTAAGAAATCTTCCACTTGGCCCAAACATTATAGGATGCTTATTGGCAGCAATCCACCTCATGAAGGATTTGTGGAGTACTTAAAAGGAAATTAGAATGGCCTACAAATTGCCTTTACTTAGGAATACAGCAGGCGGAGCACCCAGCTGTAGTCATAGGAGGTGCAAGAATTGATCTTATGAGCCCGTCCTTCTCCCCACACTTCACCTATGGCTGACACAATTGAGTTACACTCTCTGGTGTACTTCACTACATTATTTTTCTACTATTACCTTTCAAAGTTTTTTATGTACAGGTATTTGTCCCATAAATTCATGTATTTAAATCCTTCAATTGATATGTAACATTTTCTCTTCTAATTTTGCTCTACTCTATTTTATTTCTTCCTTCCATCATATCTGCTCTCTGTGACACAAAAATCACCAAGGAATGCAACTGGACATGACATTAAACTCCATAAAAACCAGAGCCTTGTTCACCACTATATCCCTACAAGTGTATATTATGGGTAGCACAAAGGAGGTATTCAATAAGAGTATGAATGAATACATGAACAAACGGTCAAACAGAAAAACTGATACTGTATGTCATGAAGAAACAAAAAGAACAGGATAGACTCTTATTCTGAAATAAAAGGCCTTGGAACAAGACTACATGGTGTATTGGATGGACAGGGTCTTTACATATAAAGTTGAGGACACACCTAGACTGCTGTAAGGAGTAAGTGAAATAATGTAAGTGAAAGCTGCACAAAAATGATAACGCACTTACTCAGAGACAGTGTCTTGGACATGACAATGAGCTGTGAATAAAATAAAGCTAGCAATGAAAACTACAACATGGAATTGCAGCAATCCCAGGGCCTTCCTCAGAGCAGGGTGCAATAAGTATTTCTGAATGAATTTGTGGCCCTGGTTTGGGCCTCAGAGATTGACATGGTTTGGTTCTGTGTCCCCATGCAAATCTCATCTCAAATTGTAATCCCCATATGTCGAGGGAGGGACCTGCTGGGAGGTGACTGAATCATGGGGGCAGTTTCCCCAATGCTGTTCTCATGATAGTGAGTGAGTTCTCACAAGATGGTTTAAAAGTGCTCGGCAGATCCCCTCTTGCGCTTTCTCTCCTGCTGCCTTGTGCAGAAGGCACTTGCTTCTCCTTTAACTTCTGCCATGATTGTAAGTTTCCTGAGGCCTCCCCAGCCATGTGGAACTATGAAGTCAATTTAAAAAACCTTTTCTCTTATAAATTACCCAGTGTCAAGGAGTTCTTTATAGCAGTGTGAAAATGGACTAATACACATGAGTAAAGAACATCATGGAGCTTGGGACTGTGGAAGGAAAGCATTTTATTGCAAATAACTGATAGTTACAAAAACACTTTTTAAATTTCATTATTAGATGTTAGCCAAAAATCTAGAAACTAACATTTACCCAGATCACAAAACAAGAGCTTTTCATTTTTCAAAGTCTCTAAGGGTAAGGTATATCCCCAGATAAAATGAGTATGGGTCAGTCTCCTTTGGCTTTGTGGATTCTTTCCAAAAATTTTCCAGACTATTTAGCTTTCCCAGTGTAGTTACAGCTCAAATCTGAGTATACCCAGGCAGGGTAGAAAGCAAATAAACCAAGCTACCTGTGCCTTTTTCCAAATCAGTATATGTGCTTGGCTCCTGAAAAAAAATTCTGATATATAGTCATTCTCATTACTTAGTGAGATATTAGTGAACACCTTTTAACATATAACACGCAGTAACTGTTGCATGTTTTTAATATACATTTGAATTTTCCAGGAATGTGAATGCTGTGTAAATCAGGGCAAGACTATAAGATTTTTCTTGTTCAAAACATTAACAAGAGTTGCCCACCATTTCAGAAAGTCACATCCAATAACAACACTGTGATTTTCTGTTGCCAGTACACTGATCTTCATTTGTAGCTGGTGGCTCTACATACAGGCTCAGACATCTATTAGGCTTAATTTTATCTTCTAGGGTGGTTAGACCCAAGCTTTTTTATCGAAATAAATTTTATTTTATTAAAAGTTGCTTTCTTTTTTTCTGCTTTATATTATAGTTAGGGTACTATGTTCATTGCTTAAAATTGTATGTGCACATAGATGATTATATTAACTTTGATTTTCATTTCATATTCAGAATAAAGTATTTGTTATGAAACGCAACATTAAGTCTGTGGGGTTAAGAGAGCCACTAATTTCCTCCAACCTCCTCACCCTACAATTAAACTGAGGCTCAGAGACGGTGAAGTAACTTGCTCAAGGCAAGCTGATGACCAAGTCGGCACTAGCAGTTACCTAGGCAGATAGTGCTTCTTCCAGCACACGGCATTGCTTCAAAGTGATGACTATGTAAATATGCAAAGAGGGCAAAAAATTCAACTTATACTTCAAAATGAGTTGGTGACCATCAGACTCAAGGGGCAGGCACTGAGAGGTCCCCCAAACCTCCGGCACAAGAATAAGATGTTTTAGAGAAGCTGTTCGCTTTGTTTTCAAAGCGAAAAAACAGCATCAGGTGCTGTTTCTGGCACTGAGCTTATACAAAACCGAGCTGAGGCCAATGCAGTGTCTCTCTCAAAGGTATATGGAGAAAGCAGACGTTTGTAAGGCTTGTGTTTAAGGCTGGCTTGAAAGTGAAAAAAAGGCGGAAATAATATTACTTATCGCAAGAAAGCAACATTCCATTCTTATCTTGAATGTTAACGTTCAAAAGTACTTGACAGTGAAGAAGTCAAGGGATATATACTCAATTTAAAATCAGCAAATGGTGCCCCTGGTTTTAGGCCTTGAGTTTAAGTAGTTTTGGTCAGATCGAGTTCAATAGGAGGTCTGAATTTGCAAATAACTAGGTAGAACAGGTGAAGAGCATGTCCCAAGAAACTTTGATATATAACACATGCATTAAAACAGTTTGAAATATTCCCAGGAGATACGCATGAGGTAATTAACATATATCTCAAAGCTGGCTTCTAGTCAAATCACTGCTCTACATTTATGGAACAAAGAAATTCTCTCTTTGACATTCATTACTCAAATGAACCAAACTGGGCACTCTCAAAAGCAGCCAACTAATGGCTCAAAAGCAAGCCTACTAATAATATTTTTTAAATGATCTTCTACACTTAGCCTTAAGCCACTGCTACTAACATAAGTCCTCTGACCTGAGATTAGGGCTGTCTTCCAAACCTTAAAGGAAAATTAAAACACCTAATATTGGTTTCAAACTAAAGCTGATACCAACAATTACAATATTTATGATCCATCTGCAAACTAAAATGATTCATCTTTTCTTTTAGCCTCCACATGGTAAATGCTTCCCAGTTACTTCACATAGTTCCCATAAAAGAACGTAGTGTTTTGAGATGGAAATCCTGAACCTTTGTAATGGACTTTGCTTCAAATGAATATGATCCTAAACACCTATACAATCGTTTTTATGAAAGTAATGGAATTTGTATCTATAAAATAAAATAAAATGCAATGTATCTAAAGTTACAAATGCACTAAGCCAAAACATTTAACTCTCTGTGTGGAGTGATACACAGAATTGCCTTTTGACATTATCTTAAGTGAGGTCTGAGGCACACACAGCAGGCAGATGGAGGCACCGGAGAGGCAGCTGTTTACATGCCCTGGAGCAAAGGAGCCGTTCTGGTGGTTTTAAAATCCTAGGGAGAAAAATAAACAGTTCATCATTATGGTCACTTTCTTTGATTTTCTTTTGGAGGTGCCTAAATGAAAGAAGTAGTTAATCTAGGTTTATGGCAATGAGGCCTCTTGGTTGGAAGCTCCTCCTAAGTGACCCATGGGACCTGCCAGGGTACCATCAGCCAGAGGCCCAGACATTAAAGATGTGAGGAAGAAGAAAAAGATGCTCCCTAGGAAGCAAAACATTCACTTTGCTGCACAGTGCTAAGTACTAGAAGGAGTATTAAAAAGCAGAAAACTTGATCCATCTGAACTGATCCCACTTACTTGGCAATCCACATCTTATTGGAGAAGGACTCCGACTTCGAGACATCTGAAAAGTATAAAAGAGTAACGTGAATTACACAGTAGATGAAGCTCAAAAGATGAATCCTTTTGACATAGTTTTTTTTTCCTAAAACCAACCAAATAGTTTGCTGAGGCACTTTAGCCCTATGATATTCCTCCCTTAAGGCTGACGATTGTGATTCTTTTTAGACTTCTGAAGTACGTGGACACTCAATTTGGTTTAAATTATATTATTAGTTAAAAGCTGGGTTCAGTGGCCTAAGAGCAGCCATACTGAATTCAGTGCTTTCCAGAAAATAAAAATATTTATTAAAATTCACAAATTAAAGCTAAAATGATGATATAATCTCTGGAAGACTCTTTTTAAAAATTATAAGTCAGAAACTTTGCTCTATTAAGAAAAGTCACCAGGCAGCCAGAAAATCATCTTTCAAATCCCACCTTTACTTTCACTAAGTAGAAGGTACTGCACTGGAACCACAAGTCTGTGACATAGCCAGTCAGGCATAACTGGCTAACATCATTGCTCTGAACTTTCAAACACTCTAGGTAAATAGATGCTGATAAAAATGGAATCCATTCTGGATGAATTAAGACCCCAGATAAGCAAAAATTCACCCGACGAACCAAAAATATTTGTATTTTATTTTGCAGATATATCCCGTTTTGTTGTGGCAAGAGGATGATGGAAACAGACAGAAAGTTGGCTGCAGTTTTACCTTTGAGAATATATTTTATTCTCATCTAAAGTTTAAATTAATGTGTTCTTTCTGAGCACAACAGGAGAAAGAAAGAGAAGATACAGGGGATTCTCACAGAGGACACTGCCCATGGATAAGCCTTTTGATGAGAGTCCAGAGTTACCATTCGCCATGGCTGTTGCACAGTAAGTGTCTTAATAGTATTTTCTTCTGACATGCCATTTCCTCTTAGAATGGGGAATGTGATTCACCCAGTATCATGCTCCCAAGATTTCCTTTTCATTTACCGATCCACTAACTGCACTATTGTTTTGTTTTTACCTACCATAAATACTTATTCATGAAAAAAGATAATGAAGCTATATGAAAATCTCCAAGAGCAAAAGGATTGTGTCAGATGCATGACTTTTCCACTTCCCCATCATTTTTTAGGCCATTTTCTTCACTTGAATGTTCCTTCCCAATTTCCTAGCCCATTGAAATTCCACCCATTCTAAACCACCAAATTAAATACTACCTCCCCCACGAACAGCTTCCTCATGACCAAATGTGGGCGAAATCTCTATCTCATCTGATGACTCTAGCCCTTCCTGCTTCTTTTATTGACTATCATGTTGCATCACATTATGAATGTATTGATTTGTAGACAGTATCACATTCCGTTAATTTGTTTAAATTATAATAATCTTTCTCTTTCATGTATTTTAACTTTTAAGTTAAGGTATACACATATAGGTAAACCCTTGTTATGGGGGATTTTTGGACAGATTTTCATCATCCAGGTATTAAGCCTAGTATATTAATTATTTTTCTCAATCCTCTCCCTTTTCCCACCATCCACTCTCTGGAGGGCCCCAGTGTCTGTTGTTCCCTCTTTGTGTCCATCTGTTCACATCATTTAGCTCCCACTTATAAGTGAGAATGGTATTTGGTTTTCTGGTCCTGTGTTAGTTTGCTAAGGGTAATGAGCTCCAGCTCCATCCATGTTCCTGCAAAGGATACGATCTTGTGATCTTCCTGAAATAAGACCTATTCAGGGAAGAGACTATGTTTTTGTCATTTCTGTGTTCCTCCTAAATCTAGCATCCCTCAGATCCAGGAAGAATGTTTGATAAGAAGCATGTAGGAGTCACAATAGATGCTCATTAAAGTCAGTAAGGAAGCTGGGTCTCATCAACTGCAGGGGTTTTTGGTTTTGTTTTTGTTTTGCTGAGGAGGTTTTATAACTTTGGGGCTATAGCTGCATGCTAGAGACAATTTCAGAAAAGTGTAGGGTTGCCAGATGTGATTCTCCTTCTCCACCACTCCTCTAAAACAAGGTTGAACAATTATTTAAATAATTATTATTTGGAGGAACAGCACATTGTTAGCCTATTTGGTGTCCACACATCTTGGTCTAGCCCTGTATTCAAAAGGTACTGACTAAATATTTGTGGAATTAATGAATAGTGGTGAATCATAATAATGTTTTTTTATCATTTTTCATTTTGTTTAAGACAAGATCTCACTCTTTCACCCAGGCTATAGTGCAATCATGGCCCACTGCAGCCTTGACCTCCCTGGGCTCAAGTGATCCTCCCAGCTCAGCCTTCTAAAGTAGCTGGGATTATAGGCACACGCCACCATCCCTGGCTAATTTGGAGAGGGGGGATTTTTTGTTATGCCCAGCTAATTCTGGGGAGAATTTTTGTTTTGTTTTGTTTTGTAGAGACAATGTTACCCATGTTGCCCTGAAGCTCCTGGGCTCAAGCCATCCTCCCATCTCAGCCTCTGAAAGTGCTAGAATTACAGGTGTGAGCCACACTGTCCAGCTCATAATAATGTTTTTAGGGATGTTTTCTTCATAGTTTTAATAGATGTTTTTGCTGTTATTTTTTTCTTTAACAGAAGTATTAGCAATCTTTCCAAAAACTAATATACACAAAAAGTCTATTCTTTTTTCTAATTTGAAGTTGAGGACAAATTAACACCTGCAATGCCCTTTAGAAGGTATTGAAATCCAGACCATTTGAGCAATTTCTCCAAACTCATACACAAATGGCTAGAGGAACCAGACACCTGTGCCCAGTTCAGTTGACTAAGGTATCGCATTCACTCTTCAGTTGACTATCTGATCTCTAATAGCTCATTTCATCCAAAGATAAAAATGTAACTATGAAATACATAAAATCTACTATCCCTTGAACTAAGAAAGAAAGATAAAACTACCTCTACTTCTTTCTAGAATAATAAATTCTTTAGGCCACAGTAGTACAAAAGTCAGTTTGGAGCTGGCATAATTGCAACAGTCCTCTTTCCACCTGCAGACTTACAATCACCTCTTTTGTACTGCTGAAGAAAAAAGTGTCAACTATAGATGAATTTTGTATAAAAAGGATTAAATAGATATGTACCGTGCTTAAACCAATATGGCTACGGGGGCAAACAGGACTTAAACTCCTGCTTCGACATCGAGTTAGAGGTCGCACCGAATTCCACTTAAAAAAAGAAAGAGAGAGAAAGAGAGAGACACATAGTCAGGAGTTTGTGAAAGCTGCCATGGCTTAAAACAACATGCATATCCCATTGAATGAGAATTCTACTGATATGATTACACTTGTCCATTACTGATCATCTGCACAAGTTATACTCCTTTTGCTTCCTATAGCTGCCCAATATTTGGCAATAACTTCAAGGTACTTTTTAAATAGAATCCCATTACAATGAACCTTGGGATATTCTGGTGTTTGGTGCCAGTAGAATTTTTTTATCAGTAATCTATTAGAAATTACATAGGACTTTGAAAGTGTTGGAGAATGTAAGCTCCATGTGGGTAGAGATTTGTAACTGTTTTATTTATTGCTAAATTTCTAGCACATAAATAGTGTTTGGGTCATATAATAACTATCAAATAAATAAATATCATTAGATGAATGAATGAAACACCACTACTGCCTATCTGCTTTCTAACTGAATGAATAAGAAGAGAGCTGTATTCACTAAAGTGAGATTTTACTGGTAAAATCCTTAAAATTTTCCTTAATTCAACCCCTTTCTTTTCCAAGTTCTTTCTTTTAGGGAGAACTTCCTTATTTCATTTTAGGGTTTAAGCTTGGACAAATGTTTGTGATAGCTGAAGGGAGAGAAGAAGGAAGTCAAAAGGCAATTGCTATTTGATGTAAAACATAAGAATAGTGGATATTTCTTCTCCCTCCCTTCCAAACTGCACTGCAGATAAGATCTTCTTAACAGAGAGTGACTGCCATAGGAGCAACAAGTATGCTTTATTGTAGAACATGTGTAGCTGTCAGATCTATAAAACCCAATTTCTATTTCTAAGGGCTCAACCTTTTTTTTTTTTTTTTAAGACAGGATCTCAGGCAGGGTATGGTGGCTCATGCCTGTAATCTCAGCACTTTGGGAGGCCGAGGTGGGCAGATCACGAGGTCAGGAGTTTGAGACCAGCCTGGCCAACATGGTGAAACCCCGTGCCTACTAAAAATATAAAACTTAGCCGGGTGTGGTGGCAGGCACCTGTAATACCAGCTGCTCGGGAAGCTGAGGCAGGAGAATCACTTGAACCCATGAGCCGGAGGTCGCAGTGAGCCAAGATCATACCACTGCACTCTACCCCAGGTGACAGAGCAAGACTGCATCACAGAAAAAAAAAAAAAAAAAAAAAAGGATAGGATCTCACTCTGTCACCCAGACTGGAGTGCAGTGGCACAATCGTGGCTCACACAGCGTCTATCTGTCCAGCTCAAGTGATCCTCCCTCCTCAGTCTCCCGAGTAGCTGGTACTACAGGTATGCACCACCATGCCCAGCTAATTAATTTTTTTGTAGAGATGAGGTCTCACTATGTTGCCTAGGTTTGTCTCAAACTCCTCAAATGATCTTCCTGCCATGGCTTCACAAAGTGCTAGGATTACAGGTGTGAGCCATCATGCCCAGCCAACGGCTCAACATTTATGGAACAAAATATTTTAAGATAGTATTCACTGTAATGGGATTTTTAAGCTAAAAAAATCCTTTTCTTAAGTTCTCTTAAAATAAAATATTCCCCTTCACCACTGTATGTATGAAAGGTGCCATAAAGCACTTCCTCTATTCTCCAGTTCAAAGAGAACAGGAACAGAGATCAGCCAGCTGTTGGCATCATCCTGGACTAAGGGGTTTCGCTTAGCTCTTTCTAGTAAAACTACATAACATAAACTATGCAGAATATCCACGTACTACCAACCAGTTCCATCACCCAATCCCCACTACAACATGTACATTCCCACACACTCACATAATGGTACTTAAGACTCTATTTTAAAGGCTGCTCAAGTATTTAACATTCTATAGATTCAAAACATTGTATAACCAATGGATATAGGAAGCAACTTTCCCAAACTGATTGGCTCCTCTCTCCCACCTCCTCTGCCCTCTGTGTCTCCATCCCTCCCCTCCATACACATCATACCAAGGAGAGAAAAACAGGGCACATTCACAGTTTCCCAAATTAGAGAACTGTCAGTAAAAATTTGGCAAATCATTTTCTGAAAGTTAATCAATTTTAAGTGCTTAGAATTATAGAACTCTTCCTATAAGTTCAAAGGGCTTTGTTTTTAAAATATCATAATAATTGTAAGATGGAGGAGGTAAATATGACTGATTCCATCTTCTTTTTTGTTTGTTTTTTTTTTTTTGTTTGTTTGTTTGTTTGTTTGATTTTGGTTGAGATGGGGTTTCTCCATGTTGGTCAGGCTGGTCTTGAACTCCTGACCTCAAGTAATCCACCCACCTCGGCCTCCCAAAGTGCTGGGATTACAGGTGTGAGCCACCATGCCTGGCTCCATCTTCTAAATAAAGCAAGAAGCAAAGAAATCACTGCCAGGAAATTATACAGAATTATAGAAGAATCAAATAAAAGAATCAGTTCTTTTCGAGATCATCTCCATCCTCTCCTTTGTATGAAATCTTATCAACTCTTTATGAATTTCTTTTATAGAATCTCTGGGTTTATAAATGTTCTCGAACTTGTGAATCAAACACTTGGGATGAATTGTCACTATGCAAGGCCACCGTACAAAAGCCCCTCTCTTGGTGACAGCTTCTCCCTTCATAATGACACAGTCATTCTCCATGAGAGCAGGCCACACGTGATAGAGGACTAAGGGAGCAGTGAAATCCGAGTCATAGCTGCGGCGGTATCTGTTTTAAATACACAAACAAAAAAGAGAAGTTAAGCAATTATGGAGCATAACTAGGGGGAAACATCAGTGTGAATTTTCATCTTGTATTATGCTCAGAGCTAGATAAATATAGATCCTAATTCTGTTATTAAAGAATGGTTGCGGTCTCTTAGAATAGGAACTAATGATAACTGGGACCCAGCCTGGATTCATTAAGACCAAGTCATGTCAAACTAATTGTATTCCTTCTCTTCTCAGGATTACAGAGTTGCAATTCAGGGAAATGCTGAAGATGTAGACTAGCTATCTGAAATCCCACTCGGCTTCCCACAGAATTTCTCATGCTGTCTTTGTGGACAAATAAAAGAAATATAGGAGGATGATTAACTTAAGTAGGTGGATTGGAAACTAAGAAGATGCTGAGGGCTCTCTCTCAATCCTGTGATAAATTATCATGTTTATGAATGACTCATATGAGATACAGAAAACATGCTCAAAGATGCAGGTGATTAGCCAAAAAAAAAAAAAAAGATGACATTTAAAACAGCTCAACAGATGGGAACAATAAGCTGGGTTTAATAAGATAAAATGAAATGTGAATACATGTAAGGTCCTATAATTGAGTCTAAAAAGTATTTGCACAAATAGAGGAGATATATGGTTTAGTCATAGTACAAATAGAAATATAGCAGGTTTCAGTTGTACTCAAAATGAATGAACACTGTCACAAGAGAAAGAGAGAGAAAGGGAGGGAGGGAAGGAAGGAGGGAGGGAAGGAAGAAAGGAAGAAAGGAAAGAAAACTACTACAAGTTAGCTGAATTAATGGAGAATAAGAATAAAAAGTGTGTTAGTCCCTCTAGGCTGGTCAGTTTACTTTCTTTAAAAAGGGGTACTCAGAAGAGCACAGTGCACAGACCCCAAGTAAATGAATCTATTTGTCAAGAAATCCTAAACCTACTTTACATGAAGAAAACCTGAAGCCATGAGGCAAGAAAGAGGAGGATTTGAATAATTGCTTTCAAATGTACAAAAGGCTGCCAGGGTGAAAAAAGGGTTAGCCTTGTTAGGTAAAGTTCTAGAAGTAGAACCAAATCCAATCACTGTTAGAAACTCCAATTCCAGCTGCACAGATGTCAGTCACACGGGCCAGAGAATGCCCTAGAAGCTGCACATGCCCTCTGGTTAAAGGCATGTCAGCGAGAGGCCCTATGGAAGTCTTTGGTATGTGCAGATTCCATAAACTGAAACAGTGAATGGTTCTGAGTGGTACTATCCATCCTCTAAAGGAGAAAGAAATAAAGGGAGACAATTGAAGATAATGTGCTCTGTAAGGGAATCAAAAATATCCAACTGCAGTGTAATGTCCTAATGTCAGCTCTTTCGTGAGTTGATACATGTTGGAGAAACGAGAAGCCGGGCAATGGCAAGGAAGTATGGCATGCTGTAAGGCAACTGGAAGGTTCATTACTGCTGTGATTTGCATAAGTGAAAGAAAGTGAATGATTCTGAGTGGTACTATCCATCCTCCTTTATCAACAAGCTTGCAGGAATGCTGAGCATAACTCTACAACATGAACAAGAACCCAGAGTGAATACTTCCTGGGCACCCACTTCATGCCGGGCAGCATCCTAAGTGCTTTGTCTGAATTATCTCAACTAACTTTCGACGGCCGTAGGAAGTAGGCATTATAATTTCTGCCATTGGATAGAGAAGAAACTAAGTAATAGAAAAATTCAGTGGCATGCCTAACATTATACAGCTAATAGGTGGTGGGGCTGAAATTTGAACCTAAGCAGCGTGAGGCCAGAGCCTATGTTCTTAACCACTAGCTTGGCTTCTTTCCAGATGATCTCCAGCCATAGCCTGTGATCTCAAGAAGTCACAATAAAATGTTTTAAATTAATTGACTGTCTTTTAATGTATCAGCGGAATATTTGCCCTGTAAAAGTTGGTAGCAATCTACTGGTCCTAGACAAAAGAGTCCAGGGCACTAACTTTCCAACATTCATGTGCATAAGGAACACCTAGGTGCTTGTTAAATTAAGAATTCCTGAGCCCCATCTTAGACCTACTACATAAAATACCATGAAATGTAATCCAGAAATGTGTATTCTTAACAAGTACCTTGAGTAATTCTGATGTAGGTGATCCACACATCATACTTTGAGAAACCTGGCCTAAGTAATGCAATAAAAACCAATAGAAAGTAATGCGCATTTGTATTTATAGAGCACCTTTTAAAAAAAAATGTTCTAGACAGGCTCCAAGTCCTCATCAGTTCTCCCCCAAAGACCAACATATTCAATGGAAAATGACCCCAGGACTGGGTCCTGCCCTGGAGTACAGAGAAGTATATAGTAGGACCCGGAAATCAGGTAGTATCTGCGGATTTCCCCACCCAGAGTTCTTTTCCCTAAATTGTTCTCAGGAAACAGAGACAAGACAATGAATTCATGACGAATCCCTTAGCTTCTGCTCCTGTGTCTCTTACTTGCAGTCATTAAAAACTTCTCCATCTGCCCCATAGGCAATATCTAGGGGTGGTTCTAAGGCCTGCATTGCAAAGGCAATGCAACATATCTCCTGGATGAAGTCACTGAGGAGGCAGAAGTCAATGACAGGAGGGAAGGAAATCTTGGGATTGACGTTCATGGCTCGGATCACATCCTGAAAAACAAAAGATGGCATCACTTTGTTACCAACCTGTGACAAAAACACTCTGACATCCTAAGACTATTAGGACTGATGGGAGGTGGGGAAAGAGCATGTGAGCCAAAACAAGTTAAAGCAGAAAAACAGCATGTGTGCTAAAAGGAGAAAGGTGTTGCCGCCCATTAACAGGAAAGGAGGAAAGAGGACACAGAGTAGAAATAACATAGTAAAAGCGAAGAGTTGGTCCTAAAACAAAACAAAACAAAACAAAACAAAACAAAACAACAAGGAAAAAGATCTTCTGTGGCATTTATTTATCATTTCCCTATTTTCTCATTCTGGGCAAGGGTATGATGTGCCAACACAGAATTCTGAATTGTTTATAAACCATAATAATCATTATAATAGTTTGCTTTGAGTGCTATGTGCCAAGTCTTGTGCTAAGCAAATTGCCTACATTCTCTCATTTAATGCTCTCAGTGACTGTGTGGAGTAACAAACCTTGTTATTCCCACTTAAAGATTAGAAAACTAAAGCACAGAGAGATTAACTAAATGCGTAAGATCACACAGCTAGTAAGTGGCAGAGTCAGGAAGCAAATCCATACTTATTTTTCCCAAAATCCTTGCTTTTAAGAACTATGATATTCTGTATCCTGAAGAGCCTATCTAAAGAAACTCAGACAATTTCTTCCCCATAATATGTTTAAGGAAGAAACAGTCAATAATGGCAGATGCTACCAAGTAAATTGGATGCTGTTCTTCTCTTCTTTTTCATTGCATAGAATTAATAGTAACTACTGGATGGATTTCTGAGTTATCAGTACTCAATATAAACAGCAGCAGCAGCAGCAAACTAGTCCTAATAAGAGACCCAACACTTACATTGACACTGCTTTGGGAATCGTATAGATCAAGGTGACAAACGACATAGTCCGAGACAGCATTCTCAAAGTCATTCGACCCTGCGTAAGATGGTGTCAACGATTTTCTCACACGGATCTTGAAATGTCTGAATGCCATTTTTGCTACATGGAATGCCTCCTGCACATAAAAATGCGGCAAATTTATTTGATGGAAACAGGTAGGTGAAGAGATGCAAAGCAAGGAAATAGAAAGAATCCAAGCTTCTTAGTGCTCTCCTGATAACTAAACGCAGCCGGTCAAAAACATTTTTAATCTGGAAGGAAATACATCTCTAATTGTGAAAAGTACATAAACACATATATGATCATCTATGCTCACTAATGTTAAGACAGTTGACCATTGTTCTGGAAATTCTGAGTGCAGGAAGCAGGACAATACAGAGATCAAAGGACATAAATCCTCTGCTATGAGCCATAGCAATATCACATTACTGGTCAAGAAATCAGAGAAAATGATCAGTAGTGTTTACGTTATAAACACATATCAAGACTCAGGCATGTTTCCTGGCATATATTAACTCAACAAATATTTATTAAATGACTACTATGGGGTAAGCATTGAGAAAACTCACTTATGCAAGGAAGATGTGGCCTGTACATTTACAGAGCTTTAACTAACTCAGTAAGTGGTTCTTAATTATCTAAACCAGGGGACAGCAAACGTTTTTCTATAAGGAGCCAGATAGCAGATATTATAGGCATGTTGGGCTACATACAGTTTCTGTCTTTTTTGTTGTTCTTGTTAACAACCCTCTAAAAATCTAAAAACATTCTTACATTCTTAGCTCTCAGGCAGTAGTAGTTCTCTTAGAAATATGAGTCAGGGGCTGGATGTGGTGACTCATGCCAGTAATCCCAGCACTTTGGGAGGCCAAGGCAGGTGGATCACGAGATCAGGAGTTCGAGACCAGCTTGATCAACATGGTGAAACTCTATCTCTACTAAAAATACAAAAATTATCTGGGTGTGGTGGCACACATCTATAATCCCAGCTACTCAGAAGGCTAAGGAAGGAGAATCACTTGAACCCAGGAGGCAGACATTGCCAGGAGTCAAGATGGCAAGATGGCACCACTGCACTCCAGCCTGGGCAACAGAGTGAGATCCATCTCAAAAAAAAAAAAAAGAAAAAGAAAAGAAATATGAGCCAGGTCCAGATACAGTCCATAGGTCATGGTTTGCTAACCCCTGATTTAAATACATACAGGATAAAGTTCAGTATTTCTGATAATTCTGCTCTCATACCAATGTTTTGTTTTGTTTCTTAATGTTCAAAAATTCTCCTTATGAACTCTCAGTATCTTAGCATGGTACCAACCCATAAAACAAACATATTTGTTTTGGAAATTAAGGATACATATGTGCACTTTTTAAATTTGCCATACTCAAATAGCTGATACGTTAGCAGTTTTAATAACTACTCTTAATTAAATAAACGGAAGAGTTAACACAATCACAACCTTCTGATTTTCTTTTTACTGAAGGAAACCAAATGACAGCCATTGGCAATACTGTATCCACTGTGTGTGCATATGTCCATATTAGACAAAAGGTACAGTGAAAATCAACTTTGTATAAACCCATTTGAGATAGTCCTGCATTTATGGCATTTATGGCTACTTCTTAAACACCTGGTCAATATAATTAACTAAATAAATAAATATTGTATAACTATTCACATATATATATATAAATAGTTATTGACTGTGAAAATGATTCACCACCACCCCAAATATTTGTAATGAAAGGGAAGGGAAGAGAAGTGAAGGCAAGGGAAGGGAAGGCAGGAAGAAAGGGAAGGAAGAGAGAGAGGAAGGAAACAATGGAGGAAGAAGGGAGAAATGAAGGAAGGAAAGGAGGGAGGGAGGAGGAAGGGAGGGAGAGAGGAAGGAAGGAAGCAAGGAAGGAAGGAAGGAAGGGGAAAGGAAGAAGAAAGGGAGTGAGGGAGGAAGGAAGAAAGAAGAGAAGGAAGGAGACAGATGAGAGACTGGAATCTCCCCCACTTCAGTGCCCTCAGGATCCACTAGTCTTTGTAAGTTGTTCCATTCATGTTACCCAAACTTGTCTCCTGGCTGCCCCAAGGAGCCAGGAGTCCCGCAGGTGTCACATACCACTGTGGCGATGTAGATGATCCGCTGCACAGTCTCAGCTTTGTCGATGCAGCGCCGCAGCAGGCACTGCGCATCCAGGCGGGCCTGGGAATAGGAGTCACTGAACCGGGACAAGAGGGCAGCCTTACGCGCCACACTGGACAGCTTGGAGCGGTTTGGGGATGGGCTCCTGACCTTGACAGCAGTGGAGGGGCTGGCAGATCGGCTGTGGCTGTGAGGGGCAGGGCTGGGAGACCGGCTCCTGGAGCACCTGTTGATGAGCAAGAATCAGCCAAGGAAACCCTTTGATTTGCTTCTTGAGTAGAGCAAAGATCACCTGGTGGCCATCAATCCAACCATCTGGAGGCAAAACCCCTCATCTGAAGAATTCAGACGTGATAAGACTTCCCTATTATCTAAAGCCAGAATCTAGTATCAGCCTTCTTTACCAAAAATTTATAAGTAACTAGAATTTCTATACATCTCCAGAATGCATGCATGTTCAAAAGCCATTGTACAATCTTTGCTGACATTAAGGGACCAAAATGTCTACAAATGCAATCATTTATCATGGCCTATGTGATAAATGTGGCCCAAATTACCCTTAAGCTTCTGCTTTAAGCTCCATAAAGAACCCTAAGGAAAATCCACTGCGGTGCTCAGTCCTCTCTTGCTGAAGCCCCCACTGAACTCTGTTGCAGACTTCTTTCTATTAAAACTTTCCTTTTCAAACCTATTGTTGCTGGTGAATTCTTTTTACCATCTGCAAGTCAACCACTCGCTGCTACCAGGCTCTGATACCATGCCTGGCATCTTGGTGGCCATACGGGGACTTTACTGGGATTTCTCCTTCCTTTTTCTCCGTTTCCCTTGATGGTCTGGTTCTTTACCCTTGGAAACTGACACTCCCTGGTGAGTCCACTCTTTGGTGGGATCCCAAAGCCCTAGAGACAGGATACCTGTCTATCACTGCCCTTAAGAGTGAGGGTCTAGCCAGGGCTTTTTTCTGCTTTTGGACTGCCAGTGAACCAGCTTGAATACTCTTTAGTGACTGATGGTTTCTGGCCGAGGACACTCCCCAGTGTTACCCAAAGGCCAAGACAAAAGAGCTGATTTGCTATTGCCCATTAGGGTGGCAAGTCCACTTTCACTTAACATTGTGTAAACCACACCTTGGAAATGAGCAGTGGGGTTCTCAGACACTCTCTGCACAGACACTCTCTACGGTTGCAGACTCAATTTTGGATTCAACTTTGGTAGAGACATCACATCCCAAGTTACAGGTGAGTTCTCTTTCACAAATAGGTTTGAGCTGACCACTCAAACAATGGCACAGCCAGACTGGTCCTCCAGGCAAGGGCAGGCCCTCTATCCCCTAAACAGAGTGAACCAAAGGGAAAAGGAAGGTCCAAATCCCTCAGGAATTTGGGGACCTTGCAGTCCCTTATCTAAACCCAACATGGGTTCTCTTTATTCTTCATTTCCATCCAACTCACCCTTGGGTTGCATTCTTGAAAACTCAGTCCATTTTGACCCATCAACTCTCGAAAAGAAGCATATCATTTTCTTTTGTAATCCCTAATAAATCAAATTGGCCTAGTAATGGAACTTTGGATCACAATATTATTTTACAACTAGACGACGCATTTTACAATAACCTCGAAAAGGATTCATAGGTCCCTTATATTCAGGTCTTTTTCACTTTATCTCAAAACCAAAATTACATAAAAATTTTCATGTATCCTTCCAAGGAATTTCCTTCTTCCCAATTCTGGTGTCTTAGATGATCCTTTTGCCTATCACACTGTCCTCCGCCTGCTCCTGCTTCACCCACATTCTCTCCATCTGCTCCATCCCCTAATCAACTACCCCCATATCCAAATACTTTATCCCTCTCAGATACTCGCACAGGAGTCACATAGGCCACTAGTACAGAGTCCTCGGAAAATCCCAAAATGTTTTGCTTCTCTGCGAGGTAGCTAACGGAGATTTAGGAGCTATCCAAGTTCATGTCCCTTTTCCAGTGTCTGATCTTTCGCAAATTCAATCCAAGTCTGAGTTCATTTAGTTAGAATCCCTCTAAGTTCATTCAAGAATTTCAGGCTTTAACTATTGCCTTTGATTTAATCTAGCAAGACATATTTGTGGTATTAACTACTTGCTGTTCCCATGAAGACAAATCACACGTACGGCCAAGTTTGGGCAGATGAAGCTCATATTCTTAATCCTCACAATGATAAAGCTGGGCCAGAAGCTGTCTCCAACACAGAACCCAATCAGCAATACCAGGACGCTGATGCCAGCCCAAACAGAGGCAGGAGCAGACGAGATTACATGATCTCTTTTTTGTTGGAAGGAATGAAAAAGGCAGTAACAAAATCTTTTAATTTTTTTAAATTATGAGAAATCACTCAGGAGCCATCTGAGAACCTCATCCTTTTCTAGGCTACACTGGTGCAAGTTTTGACCCCAAAATCCCTAAGGGTATGCCCATTCTGGCAATACATTTTATAAGTCAGGTTTCCCCAGACATCAGACAAAAACTCCAAAAATTAGAGCAAGGCCCACAAATTCCCTTTCTTACTTTATTAAATGTAGCCTTTAAGGTTTTCAATAATCAGGAGGAAATACCAAAAATAAGCAGGGTTCAAAGAGGAAAAATGCTGGCACCACAATAATTGCATGGTGACCTCACTGGCACATTCTTTTTCATTAGCCAATAACCCCAAGGCTCGTCCCCATAACACTAACAGAACAGGGGCCTGCATCGCTGCAGAAATCCAGGACACTAGAGTAGAAAATGACCAAAACTTCCAGGTTACAAGCCACCCCAGGACCCTGTCCTCATTGCAAACAAGAGCATCAGTGGAAAGGTGACTGTCCCTCCCTCGCTCGTGATAGAGAGGCACTTCTTTCTCCTAAGCCATCACGGCCATAACCTCACCAACATACCTGACGGGGGGTACTGCAGAACGAGGACAAGGGGAAGGACAAGCACCTCTAACTCTATTCCTGGATTATAACCAAGCCTTTGAAAGTCATCCTCTAGTTGACTGATGGGGCCTTAAGTCCTTCCAGGCCCTTGTCTTTTCCATTTCTATGGATGAGCCTTGGGTAAATCTAATTGCAGCTGAGCAAGTCTTCTTCCCACATCTTCCTACTCCAGCCATTTCTCTCCATGCTGGTAAAATTGGAAACATCTCCAACTTTGTGTAATGTTATTATTTCCCCTACCATCCATGCTCATAATATCATTGGAACTTTTTTAATTTGTAATGTTACTTTGGGATGTACAACTGTTATAATGATACCCCTGTGGGTGACATTAACCCATTTGAGGCCTTAGCCTCTTACAATAAAACTCTGACTCTATCTCATCACTGCTGATTTTTAAGCCTTTTAAATGAACCAATATAGTAAGGCCTTCAGTGTACACCACCCCTTGCACTCCTAGTACTACTCATGTATGTTACTATAATGATACAACCAACATGGTAAATAACCATCATGCCACTTATATCCTATCCATTGCACATACACTTCCCTGGTTTTAAACACCATCGCCATGTCCCCCACCCCCGCAACCAGTTGGGACATTAACTGGACTTTTCCTCTCATATGGGGCCTCTCAAAAACTGTCAAAAGGCCCCTTTCCTTTGTTTTCAACACTGCAATCAAACCAATAACACTCTATTACCTGCCTGCCCCTCCTGGGCTCTTATGGCTTTGCAGCACTGCTAAACATTGTTTAAACCCTTTTCAAGCTTTGGCTTTATTCTACCTTCAAAATTCTCTTTATTATGGTATTTAGGCTCACTAGCAGGAATGGTTTTTGAAATAGACGAGCTCTATGTTATCTCCTAGCTGAACAAGGAGGCATCTGTGCTGTCATCAGTAAAACCTCTTGATCTACATTAATGTGTCAGGAAAAGTGGAAATTCGTGTCCAAGAAATTTTCAAAGAAGCCAAATGGCTAAACACACTTTACATAAGTAACCAAAACTGAGTCAAAACCTTTACTGATTGGTTTCCAAAAATCCCTTGGCTCAATCACAGTTCACTGCAGCTTCAAACTCCTGGGCTAAAGAATTCCTCCTGCTTCAGCCTCCATAGGATATAGGACCACAAGTATACCCAGCTAATTTATTTATTTTTTAACTTTTTTTAGAGATGAGTTCATGCCATGATGCCAAGGCTGGTCTAGAACTCCTGGACTCAAGCAATCTTCCCTGCCACAACCTCCTAAGTAGCTGGAATTCCCAGTTTTCACATATATAATTTTTGCCCTATTTTAGGGTGGAGGTGGGGATTGGAAGGTCAGATGAGCAAACACATGTGGAAGTGGTGAGTATATTATAAACTACTGTGTCAGTAAAAAGTATATTACCCTCAAGTACGAAGTCAGTTATCAGACTAGCTAGCCCAAAGTAAATGGGTCTCCAAACAGGGAGGTTTTACAGAAGAAACTATCTGGCAAAAGGTAATGCAAAACTGAGTACAATAGCCATGGGATTGGGTTGGGTGAGGGGAGATGCATTTATGGTGTTTGCCAATTTCCACTGTGTAAATACTACCACCATGTCTGACAGGCACAGAATTGGTTCTTGGGAGCCAGTATAAGTTGGCACAAATACAACACTAACAGAATGATTCCTCAAAATTAAAGACTGTGGTGACATTTAGACAATGGGAATGGGAGCTCTCATAGCCTGAAGCAGGACACGTTAGGGGATCCAGGGGGGTTGTTAAAAACAATAAGGGAAATGCAGAGACTCCAGAGAAATATCTACTTTGTCCTTACTTAACACTATCTTGATGACCTGTCTTAACATCTGTGCATCAGTAGAAAGGGATTTCACAAGAACATTTCACCTACACATGCCATCAAAGTCAGATATAAAAAGGAAATGCCCTGCAGTAAAACAGACAGTATCCCTGGAGAGAGAGACACCATCCCTGCAATAAAACGGACAGCATCCCTAGGGAGAGGCCTCCCAGGCCTCAGAGAAAATGACCCTCGTATTACAGAGTATTCTTTCCATACGGGTACCACCTCTTGCACCACAGGCCCACACAAATCTGGTTTCAAGCCAAAGAACTTTCCTTACGGTCGGGTGTAGTGGCTCACGCCTATAATCCCAGCTTTGGGAGGCCAACCCAGGGAGATCACCTGAGGTGAAGAGTTCGAGACCAGCGTGGCCAACATGGCAAAACCCCATCTCTACTAAAACTACAAACAAAATTAGCTGGACATGGTGGTGTGTGCCTGTAATCCCAGCTACTCTGGAGGCTGAGGTGGAGAGAAATGCTCGAACCCAGGAAGCGGAGGTTGCAGTGAGTGGAGATCCTGCCATTGCACTCCAGTCTGGGCGACAGAGCAGCATTCCGTCTCAAAAAAAAAAAAAAAAAAAAAAAACCTTTCCTTGCCCATATCTCACAGTCCAAAGTTAATTAGTGTCCCAGTGCTGGCAACCCAGGAGGTATTTTCTCTCTCTGGAAGGGGGGCAGTTAAGAAAACAATCCCTTGCCAGATTGGTGAGGTTTTGGTTCAGGGTACCATTTTACTTATTACCGCCAACCCCCTACCCCTAACTCAGCAAAAAAAGCTTAAATGAGAAGAACTTTGATAGTTTGTCTGACCTTCCTTGGAGTCCAGATTTCTCAGCAGACAGAACAGCTATCTCCTCCTTCAGGTTTTGGAGCTGTTTCTCATAATTGGACGTGACTTCTGTGTCCCGCTGGTCTGCGTTCCGCTTGACTGAGCTCCGCTGCTCAGACCTCCGCTGCTCCGAGCTCCGAGGCTCCCCGCGCCTCTTCTCTGAGCTCCTGTGATCTGTGTTTCTGTGGCGAGCATCCTCCTGGGCTTGAAGAGATTTCAGCCTGAACAGCAAAGAGAGAGGGCAGAGGAAGGGAAGAGAGGAGAGAGCGAGGGAAGGAAACAAAGGCAATAAGCAGCCATTGGCATGCTTAACCCCAGAGGCTACTCTACTCAGCCTGCCGTTATTGCATTGGGAAACTCTGATGGAAAACAGATTAGCAAGGAGCAGAACTGACAGGGTCAGGGTGCCACTCCATGTCTGCAGCTTGCATAGGGAAAAGTTCCTAAAGAAAGGACACTCATGCAGAACAGTGGGCCCATAGTCATACTGTCCCACGTTGGATAGATCTTAATTGCACAAAACTCTGAAAACATTTGCCCTCCAACAGCTATTTAGGAAGCTGGTCTAAAATATAATCTCCTACCTTCACTAGTTCTTTAATTCTCTGAATAGTCTCAACTCTATTTTTAATATATTAATTGGAATATTTACTATTAATTAGAATCTTTGATTCTCTGAACAGTTGGAATATGAGACAAAACTATAATGGAAATTGAATAACATCCAAAAAACTAGCTGGAAGTGTGAACCTATGAAAATAATGTAGAAAACACACACACAAAATCTTTAGAAATAAAATTGGTGTCCTCATTAAGATACAAAGAGGCATGGCCACCATAAAACAAGAGCAAAAGCCATAAGAAGAGAATATGCTGTGATGAAAATGACAAGGATGTAAGCTGAAAAGGTAAGATTAATAAGATAAGGAAGTTAATGAGATTAAGAAAGATGCAAAGAAGCTGAAGATGTAATGGAAGGAAAAGCTGCACTACAAATAGTAAGGAACGAAATCAGAGCTATAGGAAATTGATGAGTAATATGATCGATGGATTTGAGAAGGTATAACAAATAGGAAATTCGAGATTAAAATGATGAGGAGGGGGAAGACAGAAGTAGAAAACAGAACAGTGTTCCTAGCTAAGATCTATGGGTGTTCCTGACACAATCAGAAAAACTGAAACATGTGTGAAGATAATCAAAAGGTGTGTGTGTGTGTGTGTGTGTGTGTGTGTAAAATACATCTCCCACTTACTCTTTTGGGAGGGGGATCAAAATTAAGATCCAGGAAGGCATAACCTTAAAAGATCAATGTTTGTTTTTCCCTTCTAGAAGTTCATCTTTAAGGAATAATCTCACAATTCAACCGAGATCTTCCACAAAAATTATCCCAATATTATTTCCAATTTTAAAAATGAGTATACAAGTAAATATTCAATATGACGGAAATACCCAAATGATGGAACATGATGAACTTATTTAAAACTAACTTCTGCAGTATTTTTTTCTTAGTGATAGAGGAAAACAATGTCAGGTGAAAAGTTAGGATCCAGAATTGTATACTTATATACTTTATTCTGTAGTCTCAGCTCTATTTTTAATACATTAATTGGAGAGAATGTAATATAGTAATGGTCACTAGTTCTGGAATTATTAAAGGGTTTTTATATCCCTTTATACTATGTTGTACTTTGGAAGCTTTCTGTGGTAGATAAGTAATATTTTTGTACTAAATATATATATATAATTAATAAAAATACTGCTGCCTTTTCTCTCTGATGGTGAACAGATTCTTTCATGTTGTAATGGAGCACCAAAAAAGCTAAGTTCAATGATTTAGGCTGCAATAATCCTGTAATTTTTTTCTTACTGCTTTTTTAGCTGATTTATTTCCTCCTCTGCAGCCAAAAGGGATATGGCCGATCTGTTCTTGGTTTCTTCAAGATTCTTTTCAGTTTCAGCCAGACTGTAAGAGAAATCAGTAACTAAAAACAAATTTTTCAAAATTGGCAGACTTTCTAAATCAAGGCAGAGGCTCACTTAGGAACTTCCGGTATATGACATAAATTCAACATAAACAAGATCAAGTTAAAAGACATCTGCATTCAATCAGGTTATGTTGGAAATATTGTGGTGGACTTGTATGCAAAAACATGCTAACATCCTTTGCTCAAATGTCAAACACTAGGAAATTAAAGAGCTACTACCCCCAAAAGACTATTAGTATTAGAAAATAAAGGACAAAGGAACCTGTTCAATTTCTCCTTCTCAACCTCCTAATTCATTTGCTCTAATTACACCAAAGCCCCAGGTTGCTTCTCTCTACAAAATCTCCATTTTTCTACAATATACCAAACATTGATATTTATTACTTTGCACTGTGGAGCTGCAGACTTCCTAAATATTCAAAAAAAAAATGCTCATCTATAAAGTCCTCACAATCACCCTTGACTATCAGCTACTTCATGTCTTCCTGCCTCTGACTTTACCTCTTATTGAGCACAAATTCTCTGAGTTTTCACTGTATCTCTGTCATTGTTAGTTTCAAATCCCCTTCATGGTAGACAAATCATAATAAATCTTATTATTTAAGTCTATCTAATTTAAAATAAGTGGAGCTGGGAGCAGTGGCTCATGTCTGTAATTCCAACACTTTGGGAAGCCAAGGCAGGAGGATCTCTTGAGCTCAGGAGTTCAAGACCAGCCTATGCAACATAGTGAGACTCTGTCTCTATAAAAAAATAAAAATAAAAATAGCCAGGCATGGTGGTGTGTGCCTATAGTCCCAACCACTCAGGAGGCTGAGGTGGGAGAATCTCTTCAGACTAGGAGTTTGAAGCTGCAGTGAGCTATGATTATGCCACTGCACTCCAGCCTGGGTGACAAGAGTGAGAGCATGTCTCAAAAAAAAAAAAAAAGAAAAAAGGAAGTGAGATGGATGATATTGAATGAAGACCAATGGTCCTCAATAAAGTTGCCCCAGAACAGTGACACTTGAGTTGACAAAGTCTTCTTGACTTCTCTGACCCTGCCAGAGATCACAGCACTTGTCCTGAGGCTAAGAGAGTGCAACTGCCTATCAAACTCACACCAGCCTTTCTCCTTCCCTCTAGATGGAAGAACAGTAGAAGGCAAAACACTGGGATTTTCACTTAGAGAGTGAAGCAGACTGAGAAATAATGTGTAACAGCATCCCTATCAATCCCAGAGATCCTATCCCCCACCTGCTTCCTCCCTTAATAAATGCCCACTCAGCAAGGGCCTTCCACACACTATCCCCAACTCTCCCAAACAAAGTTTGTCTCCCCTTCTCTGAGCTCCATTCACATTTACCTCATTGCATTCACACTCTAAACTATTTGAGGAAAATGATTTTATTTTATTCATCTCTACCCCCGGCACCTAAACAGTGCCTGGCACACAGTATATTTTTTTATGAGAAATGAATGAATGAATGAAATGTCTACAGATGAAAAGAAGACCACAGTAGCATTAACTTCATAATAGGGCTATTGGAGATTAAAAGGAAACTAGTTTGAATTAATTCAATTATAAAGATGTAACGGGTTTTTTAAAGTAAATATGGGGAAATGAACATTTATATCAAAAGAAAATGAACTGTAGAAAACGGGCCAAGAAAAGAAGGAAAATACAAGCAGGAATTAAGAACTTGGGTATTTTTCTTCTAACACATACAAGTGCATGCACATACAAGCAAACACACATGCTGACTTCACATGCTCGGATGACATACAGAGAGAAGCAAGAAAAGTACATTCATATGCCAAGAATTGTTTTAATCAGGCTGGCATTCTATTGAAATGTTTTGCTGCATATCTGTTAATTCATCAAGCAGATTATTGAGGACTTACTATGAGCCAGGCATGACGCTCAGTACCGGAGATACAACAGTGTCAGACAGCAATGCAAGACAGTAACCCTTTGGATCTTCCAGGCTAGTCAGGGTGATAGATCATAACTACACAAGCAAGTTTATTTTTTAAGTCCCAGTTGTGACTTCACTCTCTAACTTTTCTGATAAGTGCTATTATGAGAAAAGCAGATCACCATGAAAGAGAATTAAAGGAGAGAAGAAAGACCTTTTAACATATGGTAGTCACAGAAGGACTCTGAGAAAGGCACATTTAAGCTAAGACTTAGAGGATAATAAAGAGCCAGGCAGGCAAAGAGCCAGTGGAAGGCTGGAAAGTTCTTTCAGGCAGTGGAAGAGCACAGGCAACGGCCTCAAGGTCAGGAAGTAGACAGTAGACTGGGCCGGGGGAAAGTGACATGAGATGACACTGGAGCAGAAAAACAAGAAGGGTGCTATGAGAGCCCTAGTAAGAAATTTAGAATTCTTTTCTAAGTATAAAAGGAAGAGAATACTTAAACAAACTTATAAGAAGAAAAAAAACAACTCCATCAAAAAATGGGCAAAAGACTTGAAGAGACACCTCTCAAGAGAAGATATTTATGCGGCCAATAAACATATAAAAACAAGCTCAACATTACTGATTATTAGAGAAATGCAAATCAAAACTACAATGAGATACCATCTCATGCCAGTCAGAATGGCAATTATTAAAAAAGTCGAGAAACAACAGATGCTGGCGAGGCTGCAAAGAAATAGGAAGTTTTTCACACTGTTAGTGGGAATGTAAATTAGTTCAACCATTGTGGAAGACAGTGTGGTGATTCCTCAAGGATCTATAACCAAAAATACCATTTGACCCAGCAATCCCATTACTTGGTATATACCCAAAGGAATATAAATAATTCTATTATAGATACATGCACGTGTATGTTTACTGCAGCACTCTTCACAATAGCAAAGACATGGAATCAACCCAAATGCCATCAATTATAGACTGGATAAAGAAAATGTGGTATATATGCACCATGGAATACTATGCAGCCAAAAAAAGATGAGTTCATGTCCTTTTCAGGGAAATGGATGAAGCTGGAAGCTATTATCCTCAGCAAACTAACACAGGAACAAAAAAAAAAAAACAACAAACACCGCATGTTCTCACTCGTAAGTGGGAACTGAGCAATAAGAACACAGGGAGGAAAACAATACACACTGGGGCATGTTGGGAGTTGGGAGGAAGGAGAGCATCAGAATAAACAGCTAATGCATGTGCTGCTTAATACCTAAGTGATGGGATAATCTGTGCAGCAAACCACCATGGCACATGTTTAGCTATGTAACAAACCTATGCATCCTGCACTTGTATCCTAGAACTTAAAATAAAATATGATGTAATATTTTAAAAAGGAGGAAATTAACTGCTTTTAATCAGAAGGATGACTTGATACAATAAAATATATATATATATTTGCTAAGTGAAAAATGGATGGTGGTTAAGCAAAAATGGAAGTGGGGAAGACAGAAGGAAGGCAACTGGTTCAAGAAAGAGAGATCAGAGGCTTGAACCAGGGCAGCGGCGGCAGAATAGAAAGAAAGGGGCAAATCTCAAAGTTTAGGAGGTAGATTCAATTGGACAATCTGATAGATTGGATATAGGAGAGAAGGAAAAGCAAGATTCATAACCAGAATCCAGGTATAAAATCTAGAAGTCTTCCCTTGCCTCGGGTTTCATCAAACCTGTGCAGACTTGTGGCCATTAGCCCATAGTTATTGGAATTTGCATTTTGGAACTAAGTCAGAACCAAACCAGTCTCCACAAGGTTAGACATAGGGAACTCTGTGGGTGGGCCATTCATTCCATAGCGGGCAGCATCCCAGCTTAAGAGACAAGTAGGCAAAGTAAGGGAAGGAAGAAAGAGATGGTTACCACAGAATATGGAGAACAAATTCTTTTAGTAATACCTTAAATTTAAAAACAGAATACGAACCACAGGTGGGTTAAAACTAAACAAAGTGGAGAAACGACACCCTATTCAACAAATGGTCCTGGGAAAACTGGCAAGCCACATATGGAAGAATGAAACTGAAACCTCACACCTTAACGCAAAAATCAACTCAAGATGGATGAAAGACTTACATCTAAGAGCTGAAACCATAAAAATTCTAGAAGATAACATCGGAAACTGTTAGATTAGATAGTGGTTTAGGCAAAGAATTCATGCCTAAGAACCCAAAAGCAAATGCAACAAAAACCAAAATAAATAAATGGAACCTAATTAAAAAGCTTCACACAGCAGAAGAAACAAACAAAAACAAACTTCTGCTCAGCAGAGTAAACAGACAACCCACAGAATGGGAGAAAATATTCACAAGCTATGCATCTGACAAAGGACTAATATCCAGATTCTACCAGGAACTCAAAAAAATCAGCAAGAAAAAAACAATTAATCCCATTAAAAAGTGGGCAAAAGACATGAATAGACAACTCTCAAAAAAAGATATACAAACAGCCAATACACATATTTTAAAAATGTCTAACATCACTAATTATCAGGAAAATGCAAATTTAAATCACAATGCAAATCAAAATCACAATGCAATACCATCTTACTCCTGCAAGAATTGTCACAATTAAAAAATCAAAAAATAATAGATGTTGGCGTGGATGTGGAGAAAAAGGGAACACTTTTATACTGCTGGTGGGAATGTACAACTACTATTGAAAACAGCCTGGAGATTCCTGAAATAACTAAAAGTAGAACTACCATTTGATTCAGTAATCCCACTATTGTGTACATACCCAATGAAAAAGAAGCCATTATATGAAAAAGATGCATGCACATGCATGTTTATAGCAGCACAATTTGCAATTGCAGAGATATGGAACCAACCTAAATGCCCATCCGCTAATTAGTGGATAAAGAAAATGTGGTATATATACACCATGAAATACTATTCAGCCATAAAATGAAATGAAATGATGGCCTTTGCAGCAACCTGGATGGAGCTGGCAGCCATTATTCTACGTGAAGTAACTCAGGAATGGAAAACCAAATATCATATGTCCTTACTTAAAAGTGAGATCTAAGCTATGAGGATGCAAGGGCATAAGAATGATATAATGGACTTCGGGGACTTGGAGGGAAAGGTGGGGAGAGGGTGAGGAATAGAAGACTGCACATTGGCTACAGTGTATACTACTCAGGTGACAGGTGTACCAAAATCTCAGAAATCACCACTAAAGAATTTATCCATGTAACCAAATACCACTTGTCCCCCAAAATCTATTGAAATAACATAAACATAAAAAACTAAACTAAGAAATCCAGGGAGAAGCATCAAGCACCTTCATGGATGCAACTTTCAAATGTTTGAGGGAGAGAATACATACAGAGAGAGAAGGCACCCATAAATGATAACGCAAATAGGGCCAAAGGCATACAAAAAGGTATATGGATATTTTTAGTGCTATTCTAGAAGGTTTGCTGTGTTTGAAATTTTTTTCAAATGACAAGGTTGTTTAAGCATGCATTAAGTTTCTTGATCCATGGTGCACCTTACAGATAACAACAGTGTCACTGAAACAAGACAGAGAAGTGGGAAACCCTGGCCCTTTTTGGTGCCAACAGCCATCAAGAACCTGTATAGTCTTGATGCACTGCCTCACAGCTAGAGGAAAGTGGAGGGTCATCTGCAGCAGTTGCTAGCTAATGTCCCAGGAAACCTAACCAGACCAGACATGCACAACTCAGGACCCATCAGCACAAAACACTAGTGCCTAGATGAAACCAAAGCCAGCAAGAACCCAGAGGGCAGTACAAGAACGAAAACTCCTCATGTCCATCACCAGGAGAATATGCAAGCATCCCTTCCCTAGGAAGGATGAGGGGAAGGAGACCCCACGAGAGGGCAAAAACAGGCTCTTAATGCATGTTTGTACTTGGAATGAGCTGAATGTTTACAGAAAATGGACTATAATAAACCAGAAATGACTGTGTGACCTTGAAGTGGCATATTGAAGGATCCTCCAAAATGAGCTGCCATTAGTTGAAATAGAAAATGTTATGCTTTTTGCATACTGAATTTATAAATTTTGACTGCTTCAGTTATATAACTGCTTGTTGATTATGACTCCAATTGGAAAAATGAATGGGTGTGTGTAGAGGTGCAGGCACAAAAAAATGTCTGGAGTAAAATATACCAAAATGTTAATGGGGACAAGAAAACAGGTGATTTTCATCATATTTTTATTTGTTGTTTGCATTTTAAGAAGGAAATTGATATTACTATTATAATCAGGCAAAACTAAATCAATAGAGATTTTCTTTTCCTTAGAAAAAAGGAAATGTCAGAGAACAAGGCAGAGCACCACACATTATCCCATCCCAAGCCTTAACCAGCTATGAATTTCTTAAAAAACGACTTCCTTTCTGTCCCACTTATGTCAGCAAGGAAGCAATGCTGTGGTAGGAGGAACTCTCATTGATGGATTTTTGTTAGGTATGTCAAACACAGTTTCATACATATTTGTCTACCTTCCTCAAGTACAAACCCAAAGTCTGCAATTTTCTTTGCAGTGATTCCCTAAGCTTGCTACCTGGCTCTGCCCATAAAATGCACCTGATATCTGTTGTTGCCTGGCATTTAACTGTTTAAAAATACATTTTTTTACCTAGTAGTTATTCCAAACTCTTGAATTCTTCCTTTCTTAAAAGACTGACTGTCTCCAACTCAGAGAGGCACACATACTCCCCTAAATGAATATAATGGACAGGTAGACGCATACTGTTTCATTTGACTTTTGCTTTCTTTCTATGAATTTTCCTCTTTGCCTGATTGTCCACCCTCTTTTATTCTTTCCCTTTTGCATCTCTCTTAAAATTTTTCTCCCAAAAGGTAGACTTTCTCTTTACCTGTTTGTCAATATGGGCTGACGATGTATCTGTGAAGAAGAAACTCCAAAGAAGGAACCAGGGGACCAGGTGTCATAATATAGATATACTGTCCCCAGATCCACAGACTCTAAACTCTCTCTCTTTCTCTCTCTCTCTCTTTCTCTCTGTCATACACAGACACACATACAATCATATCAGTTATTTGCAAATGCCCACATTTTACATGAGCCATTATTCTCCTTTCAAATTTAAAACTGAATTAAATTGAAAACAATTCTTTTTGGAAAAAGATAACTTGCATTCCTCTTACTCGTCTTGAACCTGGTTGAGTTGACTCCAGGTTGAGTTCAAATTAGCGTCTAATTGTTGTGCATCCCGATCCCGACGACTGGGATCTTTACGTCTCTCCCTGTCAAACGTGTCCTGGAAAGATACACACACACACACCAAAAAAAAAAAAAACCACTCAGTCTGAATACATGAAATGACATAGAGGAATTAAAAAAAAAAAGTCCAACTCAAAAGAACACATAATGTCCAGCTCCATGCACATGAAGTTCTAGTGTAGGCAAAATTTCTTTAGAGTGATAAAAATCAGGAGATGTTTGCTCTGGGGAAGGTGTAAGAAAAGCTCTGGAGTGACGGAGATGTCTGATATTCCAATAGGGATGTGAGTTTACACAGGTGTATGCATTTGTCAAAACAGCAATCTATGGATTTCACTGAATATAATTTATACCTCAATTTCCAAAAAGATTTTGAAATATCATTCTACATCTCTATACCTAGAATAACACCCACAGAGGGTAAAAATCTGAGGAGCATCCAAAAATTCTCAGAGAAAAAAGAAATGACATAACGACAACTGAAGTCTATGAAGTACTTAACATGTGCCAGACCCTGTGTAACTTATTTAGGGTGCTTATCACATTTAATTCTCACAAATGACCCTATTAGGTCAGCAAAACCATTGGCTCCATTCAGCAAATAAGGAAATTGAAGCATAAACATTTAGATACCTACCCAGGGTCGTAAAAGAGGAACTGGTTTTCTGCTCAGTGATCTCCAAGCGGGGATCCTTCAGCCACTATCTTATAAGGCTCTTGCTCAGAACAGACTAAATGTTTTCTTTTTATTATTGTTATTATTTTTTTTAACTTTAGGTTCTGGGATACACATGCAAAACGTGCAGGTTTGTTACATAGGTATATGTATGCCATGGTGGTTTGCTGCACCTATTCACCTGTCACCTAGGTTTTCAGCCCGGCATGCATTAGCTATTTGTCCTAAGGCTCTCCTTCCCCTCACCACCCCTACCCCACAACCCCTCAACAGACCCTGGTGTGTGTTGTTCCCCTCCCTGTGTCCATGTGTTCTCATTGTTCAACTCCCACTTATGAGTGAGAATATGTGATGTTTGGTTTTCTCAGAACAGAATAAATGCTTTCTAAATGCTTCCATCTTAGAAAGGATTATAGGTAAATCCACATAAATGTTTAAAAGTAAAGCAACAGATGTTTTGGTTGCCCAGATGTAATGATGCAGATGCCTTTAGCAAGGTATGTGCTCCCTCTTCCCAATCTAATTTCCACCTGTTCAAAAACTAACACCATCCATGGAAACCACCAATATCCATCACAAATTGTGACATTCTTTTGTCAGTCTACCAGAATTAAGTCCTTCTCTTCTCTTAGAAGTTTCTGATTCGTTTTATCTCACTGTTAAGAAAGTCAAGGATTATCTTTCAGCACTCCCACCTGCAGAGAGGGGACCTTGCTGTCAACAGGTTTTCCCAGGGAAGCAGCTGTAAAGGAAGCCTCCAGCCAAGGCAAAAGGCGTGACTTGATTGTTTCCACGCCATCATTACGTCCTCCTAAAAGAATACACACATCAGGTCAGCAAGAGAAACCCAACCGCACCTACAGTCAAAGAACACAAAAGAGCACCAAGAAGAGAAAGGAAAGGAGAGCTGGGTGGGAAACTATAGGCCATTCTCACCTTCTTGGGCTGCTGTCGTGAGGATCCCAAAGAGTTGTCCCTGCACCTTGGCAACTTGCTCAATGAGTTCAAGGCAATGGTTTAGATTTTGATCACAGGTGTTTGTCTGCAAGAGTAAAAGAGTAGATAATCAGGGCAATTCCTTCACTCTGGGAACCACTGCAGGAAGACAAGCACCTCACTTGACCCAAAAGCTGCCTGGCTCTCACATGCTCTGTATAGTCATCAAAACCTATTTCCCTTTCCTCCTGGACACACAACTAGACCACTTTCCCCAGTTTCCCTAGCAGTTTGTGTGGCCATTTAACTGAGTTCTGGCTAACTGGATAGGAAATGATACATGCCTGGGGCCTGGCCCAGAAGGAAACTTCTTGAACAACTTTTTTTTCTTTTCCCATCTGCCAACTGAATGCACAAGAGCCAAGAGAGGATGCTGAGGGCATAAGGGATGGAGGAGCCACAAGATTTGCAAGACTGCTGACTGAATGCTTGCATTGAATTGTCACATGGTTGAGAAAGTTGGTTTCTGTGTGTTAAGCTACTGAGACTTAGATGTGTTTTTTTTATAGCAATAATCCTACTCAGTAAAACCATACAAAAATACATTTAAAAAGTAAATAGACCTGTGGTAAGACAGTACAGATCACTGCCAAATTTATCTGCTTTATTGGTTCCTGTCCTCTATATAAATTCAATATGTATATATTATATGTGCATAGAGAACATTACTTCTTAACAGCAAGAAGGTATTGCTGGGTTGAGGATACAAGGGACTTGGCACTTGCAGGCTCGTGGGGCAGACAGATGAACAGCCAATTACCCTGCAGTGGAGTAAGTCTTATCTACACAGATGAGTGCAAGCTCTACCTTGGAAAGTCTGAGAAGACTTCCAAGACGAAGTGAAATATAGGCCAAGATGAAATTAGCCAGACTTGGAAAAACAGGTGATTCCAGTGATTCCATACTCTAAGCAATGAGAACAGAACAGGAGGAGAACAAGAAGTGAATCTTACAGCTATTAGTCTGCTTTCATCATTCCTTTAAAATATTCAACCATTTCAGCATTAGCCAAACCTCTAACTGACACCAACACTAGAAAAAGGAAAACAACTACAAGCAGCAAACATCACGTGGGTGTAAAAATACATCGATTTATGTGTCACCTAAGGGCACAATAAGACATTGGTCCTCGGTGCCTCCTGGACACAACAAATCCCAGAACAGAAAATAGGGTACAAAAAGGATAGAAACTAGAAGGAAGACGAAAAGTTGAGATGATCTCTAGGCAAAAGTTTGCAAGTCAAATGCAAGTGTGCATCAACCAAGGAAATAGTTCAGACAGGCAGGAAGCTCCTTGAGGACAGAGACTGGGCCTGTCCTGTTGGTTGTTGTATTCCCAACCCTGCATTCTACAGTGCCCCTTATTCAGACTCATTATGTGTTGAATGGATGCGTGTAAGTGAGATGATTCACTCACTTCGTATTGATTCTATCTCTCCTACATGCCAGGATCTATTAGTACTTTACATACATAACTCAATTAATCCTTGTACTAGTACACTAGGGGATAGAAGAACTATTAATATCATTCCCATTTCAGATGAGACAGCTGAGGCACAGAGAGGGTAAGCAACTGGCTCACGGCTACCCAGCTAGTAAATTGTCAGTGCTGAGATTGGAACCCCAGCAGCCTGGCTTCCAGAGCTCATGCACTTGACTGCTAATCTATACTGACTTTCAGATCATGATTCACGCTGGGAGTAGAGGGAGGGCTGGATAATGCGACCACGAGTGAATGGGGAGGGCATCCAGGGAAGGCTGCTCTGTGGAGGGGACCCTTGAGAATTCCTGGATTATAAGATTCAGGGAAGCACAGCAGTAGGGAAAGAGCATGCCAGGCAGTGGGAACAGCAAGGACAAAGGTGCTGAGCCAGGAACAAGTTTGGCAACCTTGATGACAAAACATATGTCAATGTGGCAGAGGCACAGAAGGTCAGAGAGGTTGGCAGGGCAGGTTGACCTGGAGAGCCTTTCAGGCCTGGGATGGACTTTGGATGGGATGGGCTTGTAACTGAGAGGGCAGCTAGTTTACTTTCCATGCTTGGCAAATGGTACCTGATGACTAATTCTGTTGTAGCATTCATTTCTCCTGTAGCCATTTTTTCTCCATCTCATCCTTCTAACCTCTCCTCCCAAAAAGATCATGAATTCTTTTAAAAACGACCTTGCTTTTCTCATGTTTGTATCTATTGCCACTAGTATCCTAGCAAATTGAAGGGTCCAAACAGCAGCTGATGAATGAATGGTTTAACAACTTAATGTTGACATGATAGAGCATTTAAAACCCAGAGCCTGAACAGCTGTCTCTATTCCTTCCTCATGAATCCAGCAGCTCCTTGCCCTGGCCATTTTATATCTGCGCTTATTACATTGAACTTCAATTACCTGCTTACAACCCTTTCGCCTTCTGACTAGATCATTCCATGTGCTAAGTGAGAATGAGCTTGGGAGTCAAGCAAACCTAAGTATCTCAGCTCTGTCACTTGCCACAATTCTGTGTGACCCTGCACAAGTTACTTAACCTTTCTGAGACCATTCCTCTTCCATACAATGGGGATAGCAATGCCTTGCAGAGCATTAGAATTAAATCAAAATAATATATGTTCAACACCTCAGACACAGACGGTGTTCATCAGCTGGCACCTATGAGGTGGCATGCAGTACTGAAAGGAGCGAGTGGCTTAGGAATAAGGTAGACCTTTGTTCAGATCTGGTTCTCAACTTATCAGCTGCATTCCCTTAGAAAAGACATTTAAATATGAGGCTTTGTTTCCTCCTGTTTAGGAAGTAGTTGATCTCATGAGCAGAGCCTAGCAAAAAAGAGGTATACAATAATTAGAAGTATTATTGCAGTATCATTCCTATCTGTTCCTATGCCATGCCCAGTGCCTGGTACATGGTGGGTACCCAGAGGAACATTGGTCAAATGAGTTTTTAAACACAACTTAAATAACAGGAGAGAATAGCCTATGTCACACAGTTCCTCTTCCCAAGACATGTTACAACATGCTGCAACTTCTAAACACAAAGCATTGCACAAGATAGTCAAGTTGCAATAGGGTCACATTATTCTAGTAAACACACACCCACATACCTACACAAGACAAACAGAGCAAAGATATGGACTAATTATACTGTCTCCAGAGCACAGACTCTCCAGATTTATTCATTCATAAATCATTGAGCTCCTACTATATGGAAGGCCTTGGAAACAAAGCTCAGGAAACAAAGCTGTATTAAAAAAAAAAAAAGTTGACTGCAGTCAATGAACTAATTAGATGGGGAAGTGAGACGGAGAGCAAGAGGCACATAGGAGATAAATAATTACCTTAGAGTTTATGTTAAGTGCCCTGTGCGGATAACAAGCTATAGGAGCAGCAAAATAAGCTCTGGTGAAGGGTGAAGGGTAAGAGAGAAGGGCATTTCAAAAGGAAGAACAGAAAGTACCAAGACATATTGGGGGAAGTGAGTACAGGGTCAAGAGACCAAGTCTGAAAGACTTGACTTGCCACATTAAAGGTCTTGGGCTTTATTCTATCATCAAAATGTCTAAGGATGCAATAAAGGAAGGTGAGACATGCTCATATTTGCTTTGCATGTTACAAAAATCTCTCTGGCAAAAGCAGTCCAGACAGAGTTTGGGTCACAGAGTGAGTCTGGTGGGGAGATAGATGGGTATAACCATCTGGCCGAGAGATGCCAGAGGCTGTAGACATACCAAGGGTCCCCCAAAGGTCTTTCCCAGCCCCAAATTACATCTGTGCCAGTCAAGGTCCCACTGATTCCAGCATTACCTAAGAAGTTCAGGGAGTTTAGAAACGAGTAAGAAGTATGAGAGGGATGATCCTGAGTTTGGGTTTGAACAAGTGAGGGGGCCTGTAGGACATTCAGATGGCATGTCCAGAAGTAGTACCTAACAATTTCTGAGCACCACTCTATGTCAGCCAGACTCTGTGCTAAGAGCTTTATATACATGGCTTCATTTAATCCTCAGAACAACCCTACAAATGGGATGCCATCATCATCCAAAATTCACCATTGAGGAAAAACAAAGTTAAGTAATTTGAAGAGACAATGGTTGGGACCTAAACCCATTCCTGCAGCCTCCAGCACTGGAGCTGAGCTCTCAACCACAATGCTTTCCCCAAAGCAGATGGAAAGTATGTCCGGAGCTTAGAAGAGAGGCAGGAGTGGGAGTGTGGCTTTGGAAGGCTTCAGCCGGTGGAAGAGTGCGGAAGCCACATGCACAGATGAGACTACCAGGGAGAGGCGAGAGTGAGAAGAGGGCTGAGGGCAGAGTAGGGGGCAATCTTGTTATGTCAAAAAATGGCCTGGGTAAGAAGAGCCACTGGATGAGAAACAAAACAAGAATAGTAAGACGTTAGAGGACGCCCAGGAAACAAGATGAAGAAGAACCAGGAAGCCAAAGGAGATGGTTTCAAGAAGCACAAGGGCATGGTGCATGTATTCATGCACTTATACTCTCAAGAAATGTTAAGGAGGGGCCACTATGCGCTGGATGCTAGGGACACAATGTCTCCTGCCCTGGAGGAATTTATAGACTAAGATAAACATGAAAATAAATGCAAAAACACATGCTACTTACTATAATAAAAATTGGTCCCGATTTCAGAGGTAGAACTCAAAGGATAAGCTGATAAGGGCCACAAAGATTCAGGACAGACTTTGCTTGAGGAGCTCTGTGGGTTTCTGCTCCTAGAAACTGATTTAATTGCTCTACTCTGGGGCCTGGTCATTGGAAATATAAAAGCTTTCTAGATTATTCCTATATGCAATGAAGATTGATAACCACAGCATTAGTGGGTATTAAATCAATTTAGTGAGTCTCAAACAGCAAATAATAATAAAAAAAAATAGAAAAACACACCACAATGAGTAAAGATAAGAATGATTAGCGAAACTTAAGTTTATATGTATAAGGGTTTATGTGCGCTATATTGTGAAGTAAAATGCGTTGAGTCCTGTGGCTAAGTTTTAAAAACACTGTCCTATCAAAAAAGTGGACAAAGGATATGAACAGACACTTCTCAAAAGAAGGCATTTATGTGGCCAACAAACGTGTAAAAAAGTTCAACATCACTGGTCATTAGAGAAATGCAAATCAAAACCACAATGAGATACCATCTCACGCCAGTTAGAATAGTGATCATTAAAAAGTCAGGAGACAACAGATGTGGAGAAATAGAAATGCTTTACACTGCTGGGGGGAGTGTAAATTAGTTCAACCATTGTGGAAGACAGTGTAGCAATTCCTCAAGGATCTAAAACTAGAAATACCATTTGACCCAGCAATCCCATTCCTGGGTATATACCCAAAGGATTATAAATCATTTTATTATAAACACACATGCACACATATGTTTATTGTGGCACTGTTCACGATAGCAAAGACTTGGAACCAGCCCAGATGCCCATCAGTGATAGATTGGATAAAGAAAATGTGGCACATATACACCATAGAATACTATGCAGCTATAAAAAAAGGATGAGTTAATGTCCTTTGCAGGGACATAGATGAAGCTGGAAACCATTATTCTCAGCAAAATAACACAAGAACAGAAAACCAAATACCGCATGTTTTCACTCATAAATGGGAGTTGAACAACAAGAACACATGAACACAGGGAGGGGAACATCACATACTGGGTCCTGTCAGAGGGTGGGGGACTAGGAGTGAGATAGCATTAGGGGAAATACCTAATATAGATGATGGAGTGATGGGGGGAAGCAAACCACAATGGCACGATTATACCTATGTAACAAACCTGCACATTCTGCACATGTACCCCAGAACTTAAAGTATAATAAAAAATTTTTTTAAATCACTGCCGATATCAGTGATTCTCTGTGTTGAGAATCACTGGTATAGGCAATGAGAGCCATAAAAATGATGCCTCAAACAGCTGTATCAAAGTTGGATAGGAAGTGGGCGTGAATGAATGCAGGGAAATCAATAAGAACTTGCCATGTTATATGTGTGGAACTGAATTAAGTAAACTTCAAACATATTCTAATGGCTTTGTGCAGATGGGAAAGCAAGAGTTAACAGAAAAGAATAAAATATTCAAGAATACAACCACCAGCATTATTAACATAAATACATGTTCTTTTAAAGCTACTAACCCCTGTGCCACAGATATGGGGTAAGAGCTTTCTTTTGTTACCCTGATTGCTGTAAAAATACTGTTAGTTCTGTTAGAGACAAAATTTTCTGGATTTCATGAAGCTACTATTAAAATAGAGATTTTAAGACTAATATAACAGACTTTTTGCCGCAATAAGATAAAGACCTAAGGCCACACCGGCAAAGGATTAAGTCACATACCCCTACACGTAAAGAATCCATTGTGTTCTGTCAAAAGGTTTTTTCTTTTTATCCAGCAGCTAAGCAAGCACTGGCCTCGAGATAAACAGTGTTAAAACAACTGCCTGCAATTCACTGATGGCCAGACTCTGACTAACTGATCCCCTCCCCTGTTCCACAGTCCACAACTGCAACTTCCACTGGCTAAGAGACTGATTTCAGTAACTTTCTCCCAATAAGAGACCATGGACTATAGGCTGATTCTGGCTGGTCCACAGAGGCTGTACACTAAGTTCCTTCATGTCCCTGCCTCTACCTTTGATGTATAGGGCCTAACTGTAATACATCTAAATGTTAAGCCTCCACCCCAGAATGAATATAGGATGAATATGACATGCATGTTTGCTTAGCATACATGTGAGTGCTCCCCCTTTGTGAATATTCATAGCTCCTCCTATAAGCTGTTAAATATGTATACACTTGGCCAACCTGTTCAGCATTAATTCCTGTCTTACCCCTCCTACTTGGAAGTACCTGCCTCTGGTTTCAGCAGGGGCCTGCTGCCCAGCCTGCAGGTTGTTACCCTTTCTAAAAAACAAAGCTCTCCTTTCCCAAATTCATAGATCTCATGATTTTAAGTTGACACTACTATGCCTGTGAGTTTTCCCCACTTAACTGCATGAATTTTTCCAACAAAGTTCTCTTGAGATCTGCAATAAATACACCCTAGAAGCTGGTTTTCCCACACATGTAAGAAACAACGGGAGCTTGAATAATAGCAGCAGATGAAGGGAGAAGGTGGGAGATATTTGGGAGCTAGTTAACAGGTAGAATCCCGAGGGCTGAATGAACCTATTTATGAGACATGATGGAGCAGGAGGGGCCCAGGTTTCTGACCTGGGCCACATGGGGGATTGTGATGCCATTACCCAACCAGAGGACACAAGAGGAGAACCAGCAAGACTAGAGAGAGGACAGCTGGGATCGTTGCTTGGTTCATGTTAGGTTGCTGGGTCCTCCAGAGCATCCACATGGAGCTTTCTAGAAAGCAGGTGGCTACCCAGGTCAGGAGCTCTGGAGCCAGACCCAGGCTGGAGATAGTTCTGGGAGTCACCAGTATCTGGGAGGTAGATGAAGCCATAAAATTTGGCAAGATGTGCCAGTTGACACCTGCAGAGAAATCAAGATGGTAAATAAGGACTAGAACAAAAGGGATTTGATTTGACTGACCATCGAGTGGCCTCTAGTGACCATTATGAGAGCCGTTACAGCAGAATGGGGGACAATGTTTGAAATATTTCCAAAGTGCGCTGTGTTGAAGAAGCAAAGGCAATGAGGACAGATTACTCTTTCAGGAAGTTTCATAGCGTGAGGAAGGAGAACAACAGGACAGTGGCTTTGTTCCAGTCCCTTCCATGCCACCACGCTCTTGCCCAAACAAAAGCTCCCGACCCATCAAGCCCAAATGTTGCCAAATTTCCAAGGTCCTCTATGATATGCCTCTATTGAATTCATCCAGCCTTATTTCTCCTCTGCCACCCCAGCCACCATCTAAAAAGACCCCAGATCCTTTGGTCCCTTTCACTTCCTTTACTCCTGAGCAGCCTCGAACTTATTAACAGTCAGTCCTTTCCCCTCCAAGAGCCTAATCCTCCAAGATTCTCCACCAACAGTTCTCTCAGACCTCTTTTCTTCTCCTCACCTTGAATCACTTCCACAACATGAGAGGGAGAAAAAATGATGAATACATTTATTGCTCAATTAATAAAATTTGTCAACAAACATGATTAATCAACATTCCATCTTCAGTTTGAAAAGTGACTTAAACCCATCAACTTCAGTACAAACTACCATAATTTCCACTTTAAGAAATTCCAGTCTCACACGCACAAAAAGTGCTTCCTATGTATAAGACAAGACAAAAGATCCAACCACCCAGACGTTGGCATATGGTCACGGCAGAGGGGATAGCAGTGCTGAGGTGGAACAGTCTGGGCAACAAGGCACAGTATATTCATCAGCACATAAGAGAAGATTGCTCCAGTATTGAAAAAATTCATGAACCACTTGAGGGCCAATATGAAGGTGTATGGAAGTATAAACATTTAAGGCAATTCTGTCTTGAGCTAAACAGACTTGCTGTCAAACTTCAGAGCGAATGCCATCCAGAGACTTATACTCAAAATGACAGCAACTGAACAACAGATTTTTCTTTGTGCAGCTCATAAAACTCCAAAAGAGTGTCCTGTTATAAACTATGCTAGACACTCACTTGATGGTGCTGCGTGTCTTCTGAATAGCAATAAATATTTTCCCAGCAGGAGCATAAAGGAATCATCTGTAGCAAAACTAGTATCAGTATGCAGTAGGATTTACTGAATATCTTCACATGATAATTTTCATCACCAACAGATATTTGATGAATATAAAAATGAAACATTTTTGTGTCATCAGTTTACTAAATTTGTGATCAAATATAATTTGATGTCCAAGGATAACCAATTTTAGAAGAAGTACAGAATTCAGTTTCTGGGGAAAGTGAAGCATGAAGGGAATCATATGGAAAAATGTACTGATCGTATAATTAAAATTAATTATGTACTGCATATATCATTTTAGACACGTAAATCATGTATGCATACCATCACTTCTTTGTTTAGTATAGGTTTTTGTGTGTTGTGTTTGCCTTTTAAAATGTGAAGTACTTTTCAAATTATTCATAAGTTGTATATCCACCAATATGGTACTCATGGTTTTTAAATAAGATTGGTATTACCATTTTACAATGCCTGTTAATAAAAGAATTTACAGTTTGGTAAGATTGCTACTAAACAATCATTGGATCACAATCCTCATCAAATATACCCATCTATAAAAAAAATGAGTGAGAGCTTAAGGTTTCACACAAGCCATTTACTAAAGAGATAGTAATGTTTCCCTTTGGTTTTACCATGAGTTTAGATATTCTAAAAAATTCTATAGTACCTAGTTTCATCTTACCTGTTAACGTTCCCAAAATGACGTTAAACGGTTTTAAAATTCTGTTTGTAGTTTATGATATGCATATATAATTATGCATATATCCAAATACAAATTCAAATGAAACATTAGCAATACTTAAATAATCTGACTATGCTACATATAGTGTAACACACTTGGAAAAGATTTACCCTTCTGCAACAAGGGACTGTTACATACAAGATGATGATAAGGCACATAAATGGTGTTCCCACTAGAAACATGCCCTGTTCACCCCTTCCCATTTCCCTTAACCCTGTCCTCAAACTACTTTAGCTGAGAAGCTTTTCACTAGACTGTGAGTTAGTGGTGGCTTACACCTATTTATGTTTATATTAATTGCTTACAAATTATACCTCATATGAGAATGTGTATTTGCATAGGCTCTTGCTTATCTTTGTTTTGCAAAATTTTTCTGCCTAGAAAACAGTCCTTAAAATAGCCAGACACTTCCCGTTAGTAATATTAACCTTACATCTAACCATCTAGGCAGCATCACATAGAATTGAAGAAATGTGGATAGTATTTATTTTACATCCCCTCCCCATAAAATGGGTTTTAATTATATACACATGTAAGATTATATGCAATAATTCATAAGTTCCAAGGATGATGATGAGTAGTCATACATTTTTTGGACTTTGTTATAATTCAGTGTGTTAAGAATGATTCAAATGCAGATTTAACAATCGTATAATCTATCGAATGCTGTTTTTGATAAAACACTGGAGGTCTTATTGCCAAACTGATGGTAATGAGGCACTAAGGGTGAAAAATTTGTACACGTCATGAAGAAGGTATTTAAATCCATCTTTTGAACAAATTTAACAAACATGAGGAGCTTCTTTTTTATTTAAAAGGGTTATTTTGAAATGAAGATGTAAATGTGTTCATCTTTTTTTCAAATTTAAGGGAATAATTTATACCATATTTTGAGACAAGAATGTACAGAAAAAATGTGGGGAACCGTAGTAGGCTGAGCATGTATATATTTTATATATAGTTTATTCCTTCCTAAGCCTGCCAGTCTTTTAGGCTTTGAACATGCCACAGTCATTGTCATTATTGTACCCCAACCCACAACTATCTTTTAAGAAGTCTTAGGTTCACAGTGAAAGGAATATTGACTTTGAAATTATGGATTTACATTAATGTTACTATAAACCAACAGGAATAGTAATTTTTAAACAAACTTGCTAAATATTGGAGACTAAGTTAATATATACAGCAGTGTAGCTGTTCTTCCTAGATGGTGTCTCACAATGGATTTCTGTTGCTTGAATATTTTCTTAGTGAATATTTAAGGTAGTTACTGGGATTGGATGATCTAAGTATTTTGAAACACATTTTGAATAATATGGTTCAGTGTTAAAGGGGAAAGAAAATATGATTTTTTTCTTACTCATTCTACCTTTCCTGTACTGTATATTTGGAATTGATCATTAAATTCATTCATTATTTTTTTCTCTCTAAAAGAAAGAGAATAATATGAAAGGATTAATCACTCTTATTTTTTAAAAATCCATCAATATTCCTTTAAAATATAAATGCTATTACAATATTAAATGGTTTAACTGACTTTTTTATTTTTAAAAAGACTCATTTTACATCCCCCCAAAAATGTCATTCCTCTTCTGCCAATTAGAGAATTCATAAATGAGTAAGGAAAAAAGATGGATCAGCTAATAAGTATCTTGACACTAGACAGAAGAGGAGGAATTTGCAGCCTTTTCTAACTGGCCATGAAAATTAACATATGGAAAACAAAGCCCTAACTTTGACCATATTTTTTCACTGTTCAAGATCTACATGCATGGGTGGGGTGGAGACTTTGGAAGAGGATGGCAGGAAATGGACACTACAGATAAACGGGATTTTTTTTTGTACCCTCCTTTCCTCTGTAGGAGATGAGAGAATAAACTGGCATCCAAAAGACCTAGTTTCAAATCTAAGTTCCACTCCTTCTAACCAAAAGGGACCTTGGACAGGTAAGCTGCTCTCCTGAGGTTTGGTTTTTTCATCCATATAATGCAGAAAATAAAACCTGCTTATCTCACAGAGTTTCTTTAAACAAAGTTTAAAGGCAATAAAGCATGAAGAGTACTGTACTTTGAAAGCCTTCAAGGGCTCTTTGTATGCTGGTTTTAACAGGCTACAATTGTTCCTCCAGGGAGGCAGCAGTCCCATATGTGGGCAGCTTTTTCAGCAGGCATAGTTCTTAAAACTGGTCCTCTATTCTACATTGTGGCTGACCTTATCACAACATCACTACCTAAACCACAAAGTTTTCAAACCGAAATACTGAATTTTAGATATAAGAGAAGGTAGCCTTATGAATCCCCAACAATTATGTACTCTAAACAACTTAGCAAAGCTTCTATTTAGGCTTTTCCACTAGATTTTATAGTGTCTGGACCCATAGTTAATAATCCTATTGGATTTCTTTAATTATTTATTCTTTTTAAATATTAAACAATGATAATATTTACAAATGTGTCCAAAATGAAAATAAGAAAAGTCAAGTTAAAAAAGATGAGAGCCTCTCTGTTAAAAATACTCCCTGCCTTAATCACTTGTCAATTTCTTTTGGAGTTATAACTTCATTATTAGTAACTGTGGTGAAAAGGGTAGCACCAGATGAAATTCCACAGTTCCCCCCATTTCTCAGGCTCTCTTACAATTAGATTGGAGCCAGTTACAATTAATTCTGGCCAAGGGGCGATGGGTCTGAGTAGCGTGTGGGATTTAAGGGCAGCGCAAGTTTTGGCTCTCTCTCCCCGAGACCTTCCAGGATGGCAGCTCTACAAGAGAGACTGAAACTGAGCTACTGGAGGAGAGCTGCCATCAGACTTCATGTGAATGAGAGAAAAATCTCCATTCTGTTGAGACACCGAGGTGCACGGTTTTATTCATTACTGCACTTGGTCTGGCTCGTAAAGAGATGGAGGTCCTAAAGGGAAGACATATGTTCTCTATAAAGTTAGTAATCAGATTGAATCCTCAAGAATGTAGAAGCAGGCTAAGGAGGAAGCATGAAGGAGGGCAGGGAGTCTGTTTGAACTCACCATAGCAACTACAACAACCTTTTGTGTTAGGAATCAGGCATATTTCAGCATGGAGGCAGCCTATAATCCCTCAACCACAAAGATTATCTAAAACAAACAGAGGAGACACCTCTTTAAGATCTCCTTTCTATGTGTTGATACTTAATATGCTGTTTTCACTTGCTAGTTCAGATTTCTAGAACGCAAAAGAAGACTAATGTCTGAGGAAGTCTTATTGCATTACCAGCCCTCTCCACCATCCCTCTCATATATTAAATAATCAAAAGCTTCTATGAATAGAATGTAATGTTCTGGTGTCCATTATTTCACTTAAAATATATATAATCTCATCCTATCTTGGGGATGGGGTTATGAAAGTATAGTGAGTTTTTACCACCTGCTACTGTAAGTATGTAGAGTATACTTAGAAAACAACAAATCTCGAAGTATCTGACCCAGATCAACTCCGTGATCAACAGGACTCTGAGGAAAAACAAAAGCATCTCAAAAGGAGGAGGGATTCAGCTCAGAGTTGACCTCTTCCAGGAATAGCTAATGTTGTAAGGTCAATTTCTCTTCACTTATGTTCACAGTGAAAGGAATGTTGACTTTGAAATTATGGACTTATATTAATGTCACTATAAACCAACGGGAATGGTAATTTTTTAGCACTGCTAAAAGGTTATACATGAAATGGTGGTGATGGCCAGATTAAGGTGGAAGTGATGAGAATGGATAACATCTCTACAGAGTAATTAGGTAGTCACAATTCAGTTCTGTATATAAGGTTATTTGAGCCTTTTGAAGATGATTGAGAAAACCACACCAACATTGCATGATAAATTTGGAGAACTGGGACAGCACACTCTTACATTAACCTAAGGGCCATTCTTAGAATCTTTGACTTTGTTTACTAAATGTGCTAGTCTAGTTTATGAAATGTCAAGTCATATTATTTCTTGCCTAAAGTATCACCCAGCCCCATACATTATTCCTAGAGTTTCCAATTTCCCCATCATGGGACAACTAGAACAATCTTTCTAAAACATAATCCAAACATGCTTCCTTCCTGCATAATGCTTTCAGTTTCTCCCCATTTCTCTCAAGATAAAGTCTGAACTCCCTGTCACATCACCAAGGTTCTTCACCATCTGGCCCCAACCACCCTACCTGCTCAGCCTCATCTTACTTCCACTTCCTGCCTTTATCTATTCATAGCCCCACCCCCAAATCTGCCCTCTTTTTCATGCCTCCCTGCTTTTCACACATGCCATTCTCTCTAACTTTTCTCCTCTTCTCTAGTTAGACATTCATCATTAAGACGCAGTTCACAAGCCTATTCCCAGCGTCTAGCATAAACAGGCACACCGTAAGCTCTGAAAAATGTTGAATGAATGAATGGACACTACAAAAACAGCTCTGTAACCATTTGTCGAATGAGTTATTAAGCTTTTGATAATTGACTTTGTTCTTGTTTGAACAATTTTTTTTTCACCCAGGCTGGAATGCAGTGGTGCATTCTTGGCTCACTTCAACTTCTGCTTCCTGGGCTCAAGCGATTCTCCTGCCTCTGCCTCCCAAGTAAGTGGGATTACTGGCAACTTCCACCATGCCTGGCTAATTTTTGTATTTTTTAGTAGAGATAGGGCTTCCCCATGTTGGCCAGGCTGGTCTCAAACTCCTGACCTCAAGTGATCTGCCCGCCTTGGCCTCCCAAAGTGCTGGGATTACAGGGGTAAACCACCACACCGGCAGAAGAAGGGATTCTTGATGGCTCTCTCACCAACATTCTTAATAACCACAGAGGAGGAAAACTTTTTGAAAGTCATGTGTTCAAACCAAGCTGTCCCTGAACTTCCAGTGGAAGCAAAGTTCTAAAGGCAAAGTCCTCATCAACACTTGGGATGAGGCTTGCATTCATTCAACATCACTTTAATGACTAAAAGAAAACGAGTTGGCACTGTTTGTTGTTGTTTTTAGTAATTTTTTTCTCTAAGGTGTTTGAAAAATATCCATTCTTGATTTTTTTTGAATAATCAATCAATACACGGTTTTTCTTATGACACAAAAGAATGCTAGGATTAAAAAAAAAAATGCCAGCAAGTAAATAGCAAAGGCTTTGGGGCAGAAGATTATGTTTTTAAAAAATGTACTGTCTCTTTGATATCATATAGAGGATACAATGAAACAGATCATGAAGCACAGCTAAAATGTTATGCATGAAATGGTGGTGATGGCCAGATGAAGATGGAGGTGATGGGAATTAACAAGAAGAAAATCATATGAGAAAAACTGAGAAGCAAAACTATGTGAGATCCAACAGTTACTCCAAATAATGGCTAGTGAAAATAAAATCAAAATTTTGCATTGTGTTTTAGAATTATCTAAGTCATTTATTTATTTTCCTTGAAAACAACTTTTTCCCATGGGCACTGCTTTAATCAGGTTCCTAATTCTGAAAGAGTATATGTGGCCTTTTATTTGACTTGTGTTAATTAGAATTAAACCAGTGTGGTCATGGTCCACAAAATCAACCTTTCATAGCAAACATGATTTCTAGGTTTTAATAAACAAATGTAGTTTTCTACAACCAACGTTTTAACAATTGTAGTTTGCTACTATGAATCTTTATCTTAAAGTTTCAAGTCAAAAGTCCCTGGACTAATAAAATAACCTTGCAGTATTACAGGGAAACACTTAGCAATTGACCAGAACTAAAAATATAGATGGCAAGATACAGAATAAGTTTAGGTTTAACTCACATTCTATGATAAGTAGTGTAGAGATTTTTCTCATTCTCTCTTTAGCTACACAAAGACTTATTGTTGAGAATACCTGCATTCTCTCACTTGTGCTCCTAATTGGAAATTGTGGCTTCTAGTCTCAATTCAATTTTAATAAAGGTCAAATTAAAGATACATGGGGATCATTTTTAATTCTACACCTGATATAAGGTTTTAAGAAAAGAAATTAGTTGAAGAAACTAAGTGTCTGGCATTAATTAAATCATTAAGTATTTGTTGAGTAGCTGCTAGGTGCTAAGCATTGTTCTAAGTGATGGGAATACAGCAACGATCAAAACAAGGCAGAAATCCCTGCTGTCTGGAGTTTACATTCCAGTGGAGGGGTAGAGGGGACTGCTGATCACCAAAATAAATGAGTAAATAAGTAAAAATTAGAAGATGCAGTTATTATGGAAGAACTAAAGCAGAGAAGATAGTAAGTGCTAAGAGAACAGGAGATTGCAATTGTAAATATGATGGTCAGGTGAGCCTCTCTGAGAAGGTGATGGTTAAGCAAAGCCTTTTAGGAAGTAAAAAAGAGAGGATGTTACTATCTCACTCAAATATCAACAGGTGAAAAGTTTTCCAGGCAGAGAAAACAGTGAGTGCAAAATGCCTTGCGGCAAAAGCATGTCTGGCATCTCTGGAACTGTGCTGTCTGAGATAGTAGCCATGAGCCACATGTGGATATCTGAATTTATATTGGACTTAAGTCAAATTTAAAATTCTGTTCTTCAGTGTGCACTTGCCATATTTCAAATCAATAGTCACCACATTGGACAAAACAAATATAGAACCTGTCCATAATCATAGAAAGTTCTATTGGACAGCATGCTCTAGGAAAAGCAAGAAGGCTGGTACTGCTGGAGAGGGCTAAGCAAGGGAGAGAGTAACAGATAAGGTTAAAGGGGCACAAATGTGTAGGACTTTGAAGGTCACTGTAGGAGCTTTGGCTTTTTCTGACTGAAATAGGAAGTTTGGAGTGTCTTGTAAAAACAGTAACTTGATAACTTGATATGACTTGACATTTAGAAGAGTCTCTTTAGGTTGTTATTTTTGTAATGATCCAGGTGAAAGAAGATCAAGGATGGAGAAAGATGGTAGCAGTGGGGGTGGTGAAAAATGTTTAGATTCTGTATGAACTTTGAAGTTAGAACCAACAGATTATGATGGTGAAAGGGAGTATAGTATATAATGATGAAGACTAGTTAGAAAGGAGTCCTGTGGTTGGGGCATGAGAGAGGCTCAATTCCACTTTGAACAGATTTAACTGAGATGACAATAGCATTCACTATTGAAAGATGTCCAATGGGTAGTTGAAAAAGTTAGAGCTCAGATGAGAACACGTCTCACAGAAATAAGATTCATCAACATACATGTAAGAGATGAAGCAGGAGTAGAGGGGAAGAATACAGGTGTCAACATTCCAATGTGATAAAGATGCCAGCCAACTCGAGAGAAATGATGGAGCCCGGGGAGTGGCCACAAGGTATGAAAAACGCTGGTGGCTGTGAGTGCAGCCTCTATTGTAGAGAGATGAAAGGAGCAGCTGGATGGAAATGGTTTTAACGAGAGTAGAGAATGGGATGTTATCAAGACAGTAAAATGTAATAAACTAAGGCATTTCTCATCATTTACAGGGAGTTTCTAAAATTATACTTTATTAGTTCCAGACGAATACTAGTGTTATTTGTAATAAACACTGTGACAAACAACATGGTTTTTTGTGTTTTTTTTTTTTAATTCAGAGGTTAGGCCACTGGGGGGAAAAAAGTGAATACTGTATATGTGTTAGGATTTCTTATGCTCAATCTCCTGAGACTAGATAATAGGTACTTTTTAAATTAATGGGAGGAACCCAAGTCTTTTGTGATAAAGACGTCATTTTAACTGTCCAGAATTCTTAATGGAGAAGGAATAGTCAGTGCTGGCTCTTCAAAAGGAAGCAAAGAGATTCAACAGGAAGCACTAGAAGGGAAGGCTAAGGAGAAAGCTGCAGCTGTTCTTTAAGCTCCCCTCCACTTCAGCAGCCCTGGTTAAAGGGTGAATGGGGAAGCCCAAGGACCTTATGACAGGTAGGATCTCAGAAACAAGCAATCTAGACTCAAAAACTTGAAATCTGAACAGGAAATTTACATATCACCTAGACCAATGTCTGCTATTTCACAGATGAAGTATTGAGACCCAGAGAAGTAAAATAATTTGACCCCGTCATTCAGCTAGTTCTATGCAGATCTAAAAGTAGACACAAGGGGGGATAATTCCCGGTCCACAGTTCTTTTTGCCTGACAGCTCCTTACTATATGAGAAGGGAAATCCCTATTTAAGACGTACTGAACGAATATAAAGCAAATTCAACACTCAGAGTTCTATTTTGGGTAGTGGGGAATTTGGGGGAGCCCGGGTCGGGGTAGGGATTAATGAGATTTGAAAAGTGCTCATGGGTTTGGTGACAGAATATTGGCTTCTCACAAATGCCTGGGCAAAAGGCCTGAATCCGCCCTGGTGTTGGAACTGTGCCTCAATTGCCAGTTCCCCCAGCACACAAGTGAAACCCGCAACGTTAACAAGTGTCCGTTTCGCTGATTTCTGGGTAAATAACCCCTGGGTGTGTGTTTATACAAATCCATTCTGGTACAAACCCTGGGCAGGAGAGGGTTGTAGTAAAAGAATAATTCGGGGTTGGGGAAGGAGGCGCTGTGGATTGTGCTAGAGAGGAGGATAGGAAAGAGGGGCCCGCACGACCAGACCAGCAGCGACTGCACAGCTTCCCTGTTGCTAGGGCGCTGGCGTCCTTAGTTACCACTAATTAGAAGCACTCTCTAGTCTCCGCCGCCTAGTGCTGCGCTTCGCAGGCCGCGCCATCCCCGCGCCTCCTGGCATAGCTCGGAGACCAGGGCACCTGCACACGTGTCCTTCTTTCCCCCGCGATCCCGGTCGAAGGCTGAGGTCCGGGTTAGGAATCACAACCGCGGAGGCTTTGCAAAGCGGCCAGCGACTCCAGCCCTAAGAAATCCCCGCCAAGGGCTGTGCGGGAACCTACCGGAGGGCGAGCCCCGGGGGTTTTTCACCCAGACTCACGTTGTACTCCTTCAGCCAGCAGTCGAGCTTTTCCTGCAATGCTCGTAAAGCTTCGTTCGAGACCAGTCTCTTCAGGTTTTCCGCCATCGCTCACTGTTCCGCTCGGCCTCTGGGAGGAGATGTGGGGGGACCAGGCGGTGGCTCCGCAGGACTGTGGGATAATATGGCTGGAAGGGTGTTCTCTTCTGGAGGGTCTCAGAGCGAGGCAGGTGTTTCCATCCTCCCCCTTGGGTCGGACCTGGCCGATTCGGGAAGCCGGGGGGAGGTGCCCTGGGCCGCAGCCGCTGAGCCTCATCCGCCGACCCGCCCGGTCTCCTGGCTCCCTAGCCGCCGCCCCGAGCCGGGCCATAAATACCCTGGCGATTATTAAACAAACCTTGACGTGGATGGGTTGGCTGCCAGGGACGCGCTCGGCCCGCGTCGTGGCAACGCTCGCGCCGCCCCGCCCTCACTGCGCCCCCAAGCCCCCGCCGCCAGGCCTCCCTCCGGCTTGAGCACGCCATGTCGCTGCCCCTGCTGCTGCTGCTGCTGCTGCTTTTCCTCCTCCTACTGCTGCTGCTGCTGCTGGCCGAGGGCGAGGGCGTCAAAGTCACTGAGACTCGGCGCTGGGTCAGAGGCTGGAGAGCGCCGAGACTTCAGATGACAGCTCCGCGCCCCCTGGGTGGGCTGAGACGCGCCGCCGCGCAGGCTGGAGGGCAGCAGGGCGCCTAAAGCATTCTTCCCTAGCCAGGGCTCTAGGTGCCCACGCGTGTCCAGAAAATCAGAAGTTAAGTCTCCATAGAAGTTTGAGGCTAGGCTCTCAGGAGCTCACCTCTTTGGCCCCTTTATTCTTTCGCCTTTCATTCCTTAGATTCTTCATTTGTAGCGCCTAGGGTTTACCTGTAACGAAACTTATAACTAAAATTTCAATACTTCCTACTTCTAGTTTTTGCTTTGTTCCTTGACCCACTGGGTGGGTACCCAAGTCAATAGATGTTAGCTCCAGCATGTTCACAAATTAAAGTTAATCCCTCAGGTTGGATAAGATTTGGGAGTATATAATTTGGTATGTTTTTTAAAAGTCATTGAGCACTCTAAAGCTTTATTTAATTCTGAATTATCTAATTGGACTTTCTGATCTGGTTTGGCACTATTTTAAAAGTGTGCATTCTGCTACAGGAATAGATTCAACTACTTAGGAAACGAACCATTTCTACCATCATTAAGCGCTTTCGAAGAAAGCCCTTTTACATACCATCAGAAAAAAAAAAAAAATGGGCTGATTGTAAATCATCCCTATCTATTCATTAAAACAGCGGTGGTGGAGCAGAACCTCAGCTGGTTAGCGAGCTAGTTTAACTCAGTTTCATCTCTGTAGGTACTTGAAAATCTGTGAACACTGCATATATTCAAGTATTGTAAAATCAATAACTTTCACCGGCTCTTATTTTTTATTTATTTTAATTACGGTGGCTTTACTATCTGCTAATGAAAATGAAAGGCTCATTTTTGGAGCCTGTGTTCCTACTATTCTCTGTAGACCACAAAATAAGGACTTATAAGGGTAAAACATATTATTTGATCAGAGTAGAATAATAATTACTAATGTTAAAAATACTCAAAAAACAACTATTCATTAGACAACTTCAAAAATATATATATTGAATTAAGAAAAACTTCAAATTTCTCAATTAGGACCTAGTAATTACATATTTCAATAGGCAATGGGAATCTTTGAACAGTCCCATTTACTTTTTTGTAAAAAAACAAATTGGAACATTTGTTTCTGTCAGATAAATTAGAGGTAAACTATTTTTCCTTGCTGTGAGAATGTTAATTAGCCTCTAATCCTTGGTTTCATCATTTGTAAAAGGAAAATAATTCTTTCATAGGATTATTATGAAACTTAATAAGATAATTCATGTAAAGCATTTAGCACAATGTTTGGCATATGCTCTAGTAATTGCTCTAGTAATTGCTGTTTGTTAAATATAAACTAATACTGACCTACATCCACTATTATTAGGAATGTAGATTAGTATTAGTTTATATTTAATACAGAAAACTAGTTGCAAATAATCTAAATCTCCAACAATAGCATAATAGTTGAGCAAATCATTCAATGAAATGTTGCACAATAAAAAGCTTGTTATTGTAGGGTACTATCTAGTAATTTTCACTATATAATGTTAAATGAAAAAGGCAGAACACTAAATTGTATATACTGTGTTAAATTATACAATGTGAATCCAAGGTATAATTATGGGTTATTTTAATTGCTCTTTTATATTTTTCTAATTTTTTCAAATTTCTACCATGACTATGAATTGCTTCTATGAAAACTTATTCAGAAAAAATTGCCAAAAACAGTTACTAATATGGTTTGGCTGAGTCCCTGCCCAAATCTCATCTTGGATTCCTACGTGTTGTGGGAGGGATCCAGTGAGAGGTAACTGAATCATAGAGTCAGGTCATTCCCTTGCTGTTCTCGTGATAGTAAGTCTCACAAGATTTGATGGTTTTTAAAAAAGGGGATTTTCCCTGAACAAGCTCCTCTTTGCCTGCTGCTATCCACATAAGATGTGACTTGCTCCCCGCTGCCTTCCATAATGATTGTGAGGCCTCCCCAGCCATGTGGAACTGTAAGTCCATTAAACCTCTTTCTTTTGTAAATTGCCCGGTCTCAGGTATGTCTTTATCAGCAGCATGTAAACCGATGAATACAGCAAACTGGTACCAGGCGTGGGGTGCTACTGAAAAGATATGAAATGTGAAAGTGCTTTTGAAACTGAGTAACTTTCTGGAACTGAGTAACAGGCAGAGGTTAGAACAGTTTGGATAGCTCAGAGGAAGACAGGAACATGTGGGAAAGTCTGGAACTCCCTAGAGTCTTGTCAAATGGCTTTGACCAAAATGCTGATAATGATATGGACAATAAAATCCCGGCTGAGGTGGTCTCAGATGGAGATGAGCAACTTGTTGGGAACTGGAGCAAAGGTGACTCTTGTTATGTTTTAGCAAAGAGACTGGTAGCATTTTGCCCCTGCACTAGAGATTTGTGGAACTTTGAACTTGAGAGAGATGATTTAGGGTATCTGGCAGAAGAAATTTCTAAGTAGCAAAGCATTCAAGAGGTGACTTGGGTGCTGTTAAAGCCATTGCGTTTTATAAGGGAAGCAAAGCATAAAGGTTCAGAAAATGTGCAGCCTGACAATGTGATAGAAAAGAAAATCCCATTTTCTGAGGAGAAATTCAAGTGGCTGCAGAAATTTGCATAAGTAACAAGGAGCCAAATATAATCCCCAAGAAAATGGGGACAATATCTCCAGTGTACGTCAGAGGTCTTCATGGCAGACCCTCCCATCACAGGCCTGGAGGCCTAGGAGGAAACAGTGGTTTCAAGGGCCAGGCCCAGAGTCTCTGTGCTTTGTGCAGCCTAGGCACTTGGTGACTGTGTCCCAGCCACTCCAGGCATGGCTGAAAAGGGCCAACATAGAGCTCTGGCCATGGCTTTAGAGGGTGCAAGCCTCAAGCTTTGGCAGCTTTCATGTGGTATTGAGACTGTGAATGCACAGAAGTCAAGAATTGAGATTTGGGAAACTCCGCCTAGATTTCAGAAGATGTATGGAAACACCTGGATGCCCAGGCAAAAGTTTGCTGCAGGGATGGGGCCCTCCGTCATGGAGAACCTCTGCCAAGGCAGTGCAGAAGAGAAATGTGGGGTGGGAATCCCCACACAGAGTCCCTACTGGGATGCTGCCTAGTAGAGCTGTAGGAAGCCTCTGTCCTCTAGACCTCAAAATGGTAGATCCACTGACAACTTGCACCATGTGCCTGGAAAAGCTGCAGACACTCAACACTGGCCTGTAAAGGCAGTCAGGAGGGAGGCTGTGCCCTGCAAACCACAGAGGCAGAGCTGCCCAGGACCATTGGAACCCACCTCTTGCATCAGCATGACCTGGATACGAGACATGAAGTCAAAGGAGATCATTTTGGAGCTTTAAGATTTGACTGGCCAGGTGCAATGGCTCATGCCTATAATCCCAGCACTTTGGGAGGCTGAGGCTGGCAGATTACCTGAGGTCAGGTGTTCAAGACCAGCTTGGCCAACATGGCAAAACCCCATCTCTACTAAAAATGCAAAAACAAGCTGGGCTTGGTGGTGGGCATCTGTAATCTCAGCTACTCAGGAGGCTGAGGCAGCAGAATCACTTCAACCTGGGAGATGGAGGATCCAGTGAGCCAAGATCATGCCACTGGACTCCAGTCTGGGCAACAGACCAAGACTATGTCTCAAAAAAATTTTTTTTAAATAAGATTTGACTGTCTCACTGGATTTCAGACTTGAATAGGGCCTGTAGCCCTTTGTTTTGGTCAATTTTTCCCATTTTAAATGGCTGTATTTACCCAATGCTTGTACACCCATTGTATCTAGGAAGTAACTAACTTGCTTTTGATTTTAAAGGGTCACAGGTGGAAGGTACTTGCCTTCTCTAGGATGACACTTTGGACTGTGGACTTTTGAGTTAGTGCTGGAATGTGTTAAGACTTTGGGGGACTATTGGTAAGGCATGATTGGTTTTGAAATGTGAGGACATGAGATTTGGGAGGGGTCAGGGGTGGAATGATATGGTTTGGCTGTATTCCCACCAAAACCTCATCTTGTATTCCCACATGTTGTGGGAGGGACCCAAGTGAATCATGGAGGCAAGTTTTTTCCATGCCGTTCTCATGATAGTGAATAAGTCTCCCGAGAGCTGGTGGTTTTATTTTTTAAAAAAAGGGAAGTTTTCCTGCACAAGCTCTCTCTTTGCCTGCTGCCATCTATGTAAAATGTGACTTGCTCTTCCTTGCCTTCTGCCAGGAGTATGAAGCCTCCCCGGCCATGTGGAACTGCAAGTCCATTAAACTTCTCTCTTTTGTAAATTGCCCAGTCTCAGGTATGTCTTTATCAGCAGCATGAAAATGGACGAATACAGTTACCCAAAAATTTTACCATCCTCAGAAAGAAAAATGTTAGCCAAAATATCAATATTTAAGCAGCTCCCTCAAAACGTAACATGCTTTGACTAAATGTCTGTATTGCTCATTTAATAGACTTATAGTGTCTTAAGATGGAATGGATCTTTAAAATCACTTTAGTATTTTAATAGATCTTTAAAATACTTTAGCATCTTTAAAGTCACTTTAGAATCTTTATAAATAATCTTCATAAGATTTAAGGCCTGCAGTCATTTCATGTACATCTTGGCTTCCCTAGAATTCAAGAGATGTGTTGTATATAGCAGGAACATGTGTTTATTGTAAGAAGCATAGATCTTCCTCTTGATGATCAAAATAAAGAAAACGTTTCACATGTTTATTCATTATTTACCCTTCCTGCCCCATTACTTCCAAAAAAGTATATGAGATGGCTTATAGTAAGAGACATAAAAATACTGTCAGATTAGTAATAGTTTTTAGAAGAAAAAGCAAATATGCCCAAAATGTATGCCCATGTACTAAGAGCCTCATTTTACATTTCTTTCTGGGCTTAGTGGAAGCCAAAGCAGAAAGGAAAATGAGTTTTATGATAATGATTATTTGATATTTAAAGTACACATACTAGCTCTTTCAATGAAAACACATTTTCTTGGTACCAATCTAAAATGTGTTTGCTCATTTCCAAAGAGTATTGGACAACATAGATGAAAGATGTCTTAATAAACCTTTTTTAAAAATATATAGAAAAAAATCTTGATATTATTGTTTTGTGAAGCCACCTTTGATCAATGCTGAAGGAGTAACACTAGAACAGCTCATCAAAGAGCAGGCCAAGTAACTGACACCCCATTTCTAGTTCTCAGGTGTTGTTATTTGATAGAAGCTTAGAACTTGCGTATCTGTTGGAATAAGTGGATGTCTTCATAAGTGCCTTTAATGATGGTCCCCTCTGCAGAGCTTTTGATGGGTGCTAAATAGCAATCAATTTAAGAAAGCGCAAAAGCCTAGAGTGCAAATAGTTTATATTGCTGATTAAAGAGTCCATGTGTTTTAAATTATAAGCATGCACTCAATTGGTTGAGATTCTATTTTAAAAGTTGATAAGCCTTGGCCGGGAATGGTGGCTCACACCTGTAATCTCAGCACTTTGGGAGGCCAATGTGGGCAGATTACTTGAGGCCAGGAGTTTGAGACCAGCCTGGACAATATGGCGAAACCCCATCTCTACTAAAAATACAAAAATTAGGTGATGCATATCGGTAGTCCCAGCTACTCAAGAGGCTGAGGTATGAGAATCACTTGAACCCAAGAGGCAGAGGTTGCAGTAAGCCAAGATGGTGCCACTGCACTCCGGCCTGGGCAACAGAGTGAGACTCTATCTCAAATAAATAAATAAGTAAAAGTTGATAAGCCGCCTTTTTTCACATATGAAAGAAAATACCAGATAAGTAATGATTCTCTTTGGGGAATATTTTGATGCTCAAATTATGCCCCAATTTGGTTATTTTAGGACATTACCAATTTAGCAATTTTGGGAGAAGTTGAAATAACATTAAACTCAAAAACACGACCACTGTTGCTTTATCTCGCATTCTGCCAGTTAGTGAAGTCGTATGACTTTATATAAATCTTAAATCACTCAGACATTTTTTTCATCTATAAAATGAGTAATATGGACTAGATGAGCTCCAAGATATTCTGCAGTTCTGACATTCTTTAATACTATTTTACCATACTGATTAGGTTCAGGATTGAGCAAATCTTGCTCTTTGTTTCAGTTTTTGGTTCACAGTTCACTTTAGGTCAAGTGTTGATTCCGAGCACATCAGCCAATCACCAAAAGTTGGGCACCATTTTTTAGTACAATTTATTCTGCAAGCTTGCTAGAATAACTACTATTTCTAATGCCCAGCCAATAAGCAAGGATTTTCTCTACAGTTGCACTTTTAACAAATTAAACCCAGTTCAAACTGATACTTTTCCTAATTCCCTCAACCCCTCAGAGCTCATCACTTTCTTCTTTATGCTTTCTCTCTTTAACTTTTGGATGTGTTAATATTCTTGCAATTATCACGTTATATTATATTTATTTGCTTCCTATATAAGCTTGTGAGCTAGAAGAGAGGCTTATTTAGCTTCATATCCTCAGCACAGCAACTGGCACATAAGAAAGAAGAAACAAGTTGGGGACCAGGAGGAAGGGAGGAAGGAAAAGGAAACAGAATAGGAAAGGAAAGGACATGATTTGCTGCTTCATATCTGATGTCATAATCCATTTAGATAGAAGGCAATTTTAACAGCCAATCGGTGGTTCTTACAGTGTCATAATTCTACCACCCAGACAGGAGTGATTTGTTCTAGAAAGGGTAGTGTCAAACATCTAGATGGAATAGGTTGTTTTTGTTTATTTTTCAGTCGGGGGGACAGAGTTTCACTCTTCTTGCCCAGGCTGGAGTACAGTGGCATGATCTCAGCTCACCATAACCTCCACCTCCCAGGTTCAAGTGATTCTCCTGCCTCAGCCTCCCCAGTAGCTGGGATTACAGGCATGCGCCACCATGCATGGCTAAGTTTGTATCTTTAGTAGAGATGGGGTTTCTCCATGTTGGTCAGGCTGGTCTCAAACTTCCAACCTCAGGTGATCTGCCCGCCTTGGCCTCCCAAAGTGCTGGGATTACAGGTGTGAGCCAATGTGCCTGGCCTTGGAATAAGTTTTAATTTTGTCTACTCTGGATTTTTACCTACATCAGTCAGCTGGAAAGGTTTTTAATTGGGGATTTTAAGACTCCAACAAAAGATTAACTGAATCCACTGCCTGAAGTGAGAGCTAAAGTGAGAGCTATGTATATTTAATTCACACTATACCAAACATAAATATATGCAATAAATTACAGGGGATTATATTATGCAGTGGGATTCTCATCTTAATTTCAAGTCTTCCTCACTAAGGACAGTTGCTAACCCTTCGCCAAGGGGCCTACAAGAACAACCTGTGTTTGGCTTGGATGCTCTTTTAAGCACTCCTCATCCCTCATCCTTTCCCAGCTGACCCATGCTATTCTTGTCTTTCTGCTGTCTGTGTCTGGATCTTGTGTCTTTGGATCAGGGCCTGTATTACTACTTGCAAAAAATCATTTAGTCTTTGCTGACCCACTTGCATAAAGTTGAGTTTAAATACAATGTTCATCTGAGGTATTGCTTAGGCTCTTCGTGCTCAGAGATACTTTATTCTTGTAGGTGGCAAAACACTTCTTTGTCCACTTAAGTGTTTTCTAACCTGAGTGCTCTGTGTTCTCCTTTCAAGAGTTTCGTTTTGTCCTTTTCTCTGCCACATTAAGGGAAAGGGAAATAATTTTCTAAAAAACACCCAATGGAGAACAAATGAAGATACTGGGAACTCAGCTGGAGGCAGGTTCCCCCACTGACAGAAGCAAGAATGCTGTTTCCTGTGTCATGCCAAGGAGCACTCCCCACTCAGAGAAGCAGTTAAAAATTTTTTTGTACAATTATTTCACGTGCACTATTGATTAAACTATAAAAACAAGAGGAAATTCTAAATATATCACAAGTGTATCACCTAGCACCTAAATAAACTATAGAACATTTGCAACAAACACAGATTAGAAGGAGAAAAAACCAAGGTACAGGTAGTGTGATTTTGGAGAGCTGCAAAATATTCTTCCTATCGCAACCCAGGTTTCCATCATAGGTCTTTCAGAAGAGAAAGCGTCCTCACCCTCCATCTTTTCAGCTCTGCTAGCTAAATGCAATGGCAAGGTCATGGTTCTGTGAAAATCCCCATAGAAGGAGTAAGCTCAGTACACATTAAGCTATTGCAGAGGCACAGTGAGTATGGTCTACCTTGCAAGATGTCCTTAAGCCTGTCAGGAGAGGGATATGGGATAGCATGAGACAGTCCCTAGGATGAGTGATGTTGAAATAGAGCCTTTTCAGCACTTTTAATAAACATTTACTGAATTTCTAGTGTGAGACACCATCTGCCTTAAGCATGGGAAAAATTAAATTCAGTGTCTGCTCCATAGGATCTCATAATCTATTCAAATGAGAGAAACAGCAACCATAGTTCAATGAGATCAATTAGAGTAGATATAAAGTTCTGCTGAAGCAATGATTCCTCCTTTGCCTCATTTCCCATCCTTCTGAAAAAGGATCAGGGAAAGTCATAGAATAAGGTGATGTTTAGAGCCTATTTTGGAAGGATGGATGTTTACCAGGAAGAGAAGAACAAATGGAAACAGGAGGAATCATAGCAGAGGTATGAAACTGAATGGAGGGACAGAAAATGACAAACAGTAGTCCGATGTGACTACAGAGTAGTCAGAAATCAGAGACAAGACTGCAAAGACAGTCCTGGTTTCAGCTATGATGAGTCTTATATATCAGGCTAAAGGAATTGATCTTTATTTCATAAGCAGTGGGGAAGCAGCAAAAGGCTGTAAACAGAAAAACTGTATGATTGGGTCTCTTTTATATCACGTTGGAGGTCATAAGAGGTTAAATATGGAAGAGGCAGAATGGACCCAGAAAGAGCACTTAGAAGACACAGAGATGATTAGTCTAGTGCCCTTCTCTGGGGTACTTGTATGGTGAGCATGAGATACCAATGTCAGAGATACTTAGATGCTAGCAATATTTTTTACCCAATAGAAAAAATTAACTTAATATTCGTTCATCAGAGTTATTAAGTATGTATTATGTACTTGGTTCTTAATATGTTCAGGACTTAGAGCAATGTGGAATTAATAACACATTGCCTCTGCTTTATAAGGAACTCAGTCTAATCAGAAGCAAACTGTATATGCATGAGAAGTAAAATAACAGGATAGTTAATTAAGTATCAAATGGGTGTCACAACAAATTGGTGCAATAACAGTTAAAAGGAAAGAGCAATAAGGACTGGCTGTGATTGTCAGGAGGAGGTAGGATTGAGGTTGGTCCTGAAAAATGGGAAGAATCTGGAGAGGCATGAATTCACAGATAAGTAAAACAGATGGACAAGTAAATAAATGTCAGCATAGTGTGATGTGACAATAGCAGCATGCTTGGGGATCACAGAGAGGGGCATAGAAATCAGAAATTTATGATGGGGAGAAGGTTTACTTTTCAGAAGAGATGTCCTTTGAGCTGAGTTTTAGTGGACAAGTAGAGAACAGCTATATTAAAAGGAGAAAGAGGCACATATGCAAAGGAACAGAGACATTAAGAACTTGATGAGTTCGAGCAACTAGATGGGGACTGCAAATACTGCACAGGGATGACAGGATAGATTAGTTTGTCTCTGATTCCCTCACTCCTCTGTAGTCACATTGGATGTGTTTGTCGGAGGGACAGGAAACAAGGCTAAAAAGGAGCAGATGGACCAAAAGGTCCTAACCTTTTGGCAAAGGATCTTGTGTACTAATATAAGGAGCTTAAATTTTATCATGAAAGGTATTGAAGTATTGTCAGCTTGCGGGTAAGGAGTGACATGATCCAATTTGTATTTTAAGAAGATCTTTCTAGAAATAGTATAGGACTACTTTGAGTGTCTGATTAGATGGTGATATTATTCACTAAGGAAACATAGCAGGAGCAGATTGGGAAGACAGATTTTGAGTTCAAATTTTTCATGTGTTGAGCTTAAAGTGTGTATTTGTTAACACACAAACTTGATGGCTTCAAACAACAGAAATTTGTTGTCCTAAAGTTCCAGAGGTTAGGAGTCAAAAATCAGCAGGGTTGGAGGCTCTAAGGGTATATCTGCTCCATCCCTCTTTCTTAGCTTCTGGTAGCAGTTGGCAATTATTGGTATTCCTTGCCTAGTAGAGTGATCACTCCAATCTCTGCTTCTATGTTCATATCATCTTTGTGTGTCTGGAAGGGGCAGAACTGGACCCAGAAAGAGCACTTAGAAGACACAGAGATGAGGGTTAGTCTAGTGCCCTTCTATGGGGTACTGTATGGTGAGCATTAGATACCAAGGTCAGAGACACTTAGATGCTAGTAATATTTTAAACCCAATAGAAAAAATTGAAATATTCATATGAAATATGAATATTTCAGGGGATATTCATGATAAATATTCAGGGGAGACACAAACATTCAGTCTATAACAATTTGCAAAGAGTCTGTTTCAAACTAACACCACATTCACAGATACTGGACATTAGGACTTGGATATGCCTTTTTGCAGGGTACTATTCAAACCACTGTCCTGTCCTCTTATAAGGATAAGGGCTCATCCCAAATTCAGGGTGATCTCAAGATCCTTAATAACATCTGTCTTAGTCCATCTGGGCTGCTATAACAGAATATGGACTAGGCGGCTTATAAACAACAGAGCTTTATGTCTCACAGTTTTGGAGGTTCGGACGTCCAAGATCAACATGCTTAGAGATTTAGTGTCTGGTGAAGGCCTGTTTCCTGATTCATAGATGTCACTGTGTCCTCACATGGTGGAAGGGACAAGCCAACTCTCTTGGATCAATTTTATAAGGGCACTTATCCTATTCATGAGAACATAGCTAATCACCTATCACTTCCTTCCATGACATGAATGTGTCCCCAAAAATTCATGTTTGGAAATTTAATCTCCAATGCAACAGCATTGGAAGGTGGGGACTTTTGAGAGGTGTTTAGGTCACTGAGGGCTTAGTCCTCATGAATAGATCGTGCCATTACAAAAGGGCTTGATGGAGTTTTGTCTCTTTTCACCTACTATCTGCCTTCTGCCATGTGAGGACATGGCATTCCTCCCCTCTGGATGACAACGGGCTCAAGGTAACAACCTGGAAGCAGAGACCAGACCCTCATCAGACAACTGAACATGCTTGGACTTCTCAGCCTCCAGAACTGTGAGAAAATATATTTTTGTTCTTCATAAATTACCCATTCTCATGTGGTCTGTATAGAAGCGCAAAATGGCCTAAGTCAGCTTTTAAAGGCTCTACCTCCTAATATCATATTGCGGGCTAGGACTTCAACATGTGATATATTCAGGGGAGACACAAACATTCAGTCTATAAAAATCTGTAAAGATCCTGTTTCAAAGTAACACCACATTCACAGATACTGGAGGTCAGGACTTGGATGTGCCTTTTTGCAGGGCACTATTCAAACCACTGCAAAGTGAACAAAGGGATAAGTGTCTTCATAATCTGACTCGTACTCCAGCCCTGGGGAGCTCTGTTTTGTGCTTCCAAATGCTAATATCATGCAACAGGCAAAACAAAGTACAAAATTAAAGCCTGTGGTGTATCGCAGAAAGAGCAAAGACTAGTCAGATGGACTTAGATTCAATACTGGCACTTTAATAGTTGAAAATATGGTCAGCCATTTAACCTCTGCAAGCCTTGATTTCTTCATTTGTAAAAGAGGCATTTCCAGGCACATAGTTGACTTTAAAAATCATTACTTCAGGAAAAAAAAAAAAAAGACGATAGTACATCTGAAAATGATCCACATTAAAATGTGGTCATGTAAGTGAATTGGATCTCTTTAAAAGAGAATAGAGGCTGGGCACAGTGGCTCACACCTGTAATCCCAACACTTTGGGAGGCCGAGGCAGGTGGATCACGAGGTTAAGAGATCGAGACCATCCTGGCCAACATGGTAAAAGCCCATCTCTACTAAAAATACAAAAATTAGCTGGGCTTGGTGGTGCACGGCTGTAGTCCCAGCTACTGAGGAGGCTGAGGCAGGAGAATCGCTTAAACCTGGGAGGTAAAGGTTGCAGTGAGCTGAGATCATGCCACTGCACTCCAGCCTGGTGCCAGCAAGACTCTGTCTCAAAAAAGAAAAAAAAGAGAGAGAGAGAGAGAGAATAGAAATTGGCATTAAGAATAGTGGGATGTCCTGTCCAAGATGGACATCAGTGATGAGGAGGGAATCTAAGAGAAGGTGATGTTCAGAGAGCCAAAGGGGCATCTGGTTTCAGGAAGATTAGCTATCAGGTATCTCACCACCTAAGTGGGAGGGTAGTTGGCAAAACAAGTCAGGGGTTAGAAACTGGGATACTGGGCAGATTTCTAGGATATATATTAAGTTATTACTGTGCTAGACATTGGAGATAAAACGATGAGTAAGACACCTACTTTCCAGATAGAACACACCATCTTTTAAATGAAGTCAGCAGGTAGACAAGTTAAAACACAATGCAATCTGAAGTGCTATAGAAGGCTAGATGTAGAGTTAGTGAACAGACCCGTGAGAGCCTCTGAAGCCTTTAGAGAAAATATCTTTGAACAGATTCTTGAAGAACGAATAAGAATGTGTGTGCCAGGAAAGAAAACTTTCCCAGCAGAGAGAAAAAGGCAAAGCTTAGGAATTAAGGACTAGTAGACAAGAACTCAGATCAGTCAAAAGCCCATGTGCAAATTGATCAATGAGGCCACAGGCAGAATATTAACACAGAGCCTTACTGCTGACTCTTGCATCATTGGGTGTTAACTTACAGTTTTCCTGCCTAAAATGCAGGTTTGTCTCAGAGACTCAGAGAGGAGTGAGTCTAGAGATATGAGTCAAGTGGTTCCAGCATTTGGGAAAAAAGAAATGCCAACAGACCGATGACCAGCTAGGTGCTGACATTAGCCAAAGTTAGGGAGAGAGGGGAAAAGATTACGGAATTTACTATGTGACAGATTATCTAATTTAAACTTCACAGCAATCCTCTGCTGTAAAAGTAGACAGAGCAGCGAAATAACAGCTCAAATCATCAAAAAGCAAAACTGACCTAATTCCAATAGAAAGGAAGCCTTCACCAGCTGGTCTCTTTGGTGCTTCCTGCTGAGTTAGACAGTACTAGGGCCTAAAGGTGCTTACTAGAAGTCATTCAGCTACATGAGGAGCAGTTTCTGCACTTTGGTTGTTACTGACTTCATTGCATTTTTTTTTTTCAGCTAAAATGATTATTGGATTTTATCTACAACAGGGAACAATGAATGTGTACTCAAGTAACTCGCACATTTGAGTGGCTTCCCGGTGTGCAGTAAATGCCCATTCAATTAGGTTCCCAAAGATATACATGGTAACGCTACCTCCAATACTAAATGGAAAAATCCATCCCCAGTACCACAGGAAAAAAACATCAGACTTCACAGGCCTCCAAATTTAAGCAGCCTGAAGTGATTCAGCGTCCTCCTTGAAGACTCTCAGTCTCCAAGCCTCCAGCCGCCTAAATGACCATTTGTTCACTTCTGCCCATGCAGTCACCACACAGGTCCGCGTCCACTTGTGGTCTTGATATGGGCCCCTCCCACCCTAGCCACGGAGACCTTGGCCCGAGAATCAAGGAGGGCGTCACAGCACGAGATGGCACCGACCTTTCGGCGATGGGGAACGGAGGGGAAGGGCAGAAGCGTCCTCGGTTTTTGAGGGTGCCCTTTCCGAGGAATCGGCAGGCGGCGCGAGGTGGCGCAGAATCCCCATAGGCCCCTTCTGACCCCTGCGCGGTACAACGCGCCTGAGGCCACGGTCCTAGGTTCAGGGGCCGCGGCGAAGCCTGAGCCCTCAGGCCCGGGGTGCGGGTCGTCTGGGGTGCAGGCTGGGAAGGGGAGGGTGTGCACGGCGGGTCCCCACAGTCCCCGCCAGGGCGCAGGCGCAGGCGCGTGGGGTGCGGTCGCGGCGGGGCGGGCGCGGCCGGGCTGGGAGCGCGGCGGCGGCGGCGGGCGCGGGAAGATGGCGGCAGCGGCGGCGGCGGCGGCGGCCGAGCAGGTTTGTGAGCCCCGCTGCGGCCGCGGGCTGGAGGAGTGGTGGAGGCCGGGTCTTGCTGGCTGGGCCCGCCGGAGCGCCGGCCGGCGGTGCGGGGCGCGCTGGCCGCAGGGTCTGGGCTGGTCGTGGCTGTTCGGGGCAGGGCGGGAGGAGCTGTCCGCCGCTGAGGATGCTGGCACAGGCTGCGGACCCGGAGCCTGCGGCGGCCTCGGCCCGGCGGGGCATGACTGACCATTAGCAAGGGTGAGGAGAGGTCTCCGTCTAGAGAGCCTGGGAGGCGGTCGAGCCAGCCTGGAGCCTGCGCTGGGCACGTACCCTGTGCAGCCTCCAGGAGAGATTCAGATAAAAATAACCTCAGCCCCAGCCAGGAGGCTCCCCTGACACCAGCCAAGAAACGGTCAGCTGTTGCCCGGGTGTCAGCTTGCAGCCACTTTTTGTTTCTGCCATCTCCAGTATGCAGACATCCCAGATTTCCCTTCCCGCTTTGGTTGTTGAAGATTTAGTTGTCAGTCTAAAACTATCTCCTGTCCACTTTTAAAAATGATTTATCCAAGATTTCCTGACCTGCATTGTAAACTTGTAACTTAGAATGGTTTAAAAGGCTCCCTATTCCCCCCAAAATCTAGCTGTAGGTATGCATACATGACCATGCATATGGGTGTGTACACATGTATATATATATTAATATATACATACACATAATCGCTAGAGTTATTATAATACAGATAATTTTTCAGTCACTTTCCCCCTTAACTATTGTATTCCTTTAAATAATTAGAGTAGTTTCTCTTGAAAAAGTCTCATTCTAAAACATTGTTGAAAAGAAGGGAGTCAAGTTTTTAACATTATTTGACCTTTAACGATTTTCTTAGATAATTAATTTTTTAGAGACCTATTAGGTGTATGTCACTGGAGGGCTCATTCTAAAAATAAAAGATGTAAAATCTGCCTTCAAGTAGCTTAAAGTGGAACAGCCAGATACATGCAGAGAAATCAGATAAATACAATAGGCAAGCTGCAGGTTTGTAACAGTAAAATAAAACGTAGAGAAATGAGTGAAACTGGAAGGAGACAAAACTTCTTGGAGTTGTTGAGATTTAAATTGTTCCTTGGCTTTCCTCATTTCCCGCCTAAATGATCAGCTTCTGTTTCAGATATTCTTTTTCCATCTTGTTCTATTTTTGCTTTACACAGAAGTGGGGCAGTCTGAGCCATTCCAATTTACGCATTATGTCTCCAGCCGTGAACTTTACGGAATTATCCATAGGGATCTCAAACACAAAAATGTTAAAAACTGGACTCTGTCATATTTCCTATTAAAAAGGCTACAACCATCTATTCACTTGGTTAACCTAGCCAGAAACTTAGGACCAAGGCCAGCTAAAGGGAGCTGAGAAGGACCTGCTCTTGGTTTAATGTTCTGCTTTCATGGGCTCGATATTTAAACAGTGAGACCCAAATTCTCTTTTTCCCCAGGGCCCCACAAATTATATACTCAGTCCTATTTGGGAGTGATCTTTGACCCCTTTGTGCCACACTCATATCCAAATAATCACCAGATCCTAACAGTTCTACCTCTTTAACACCTCTCCCCAGTCTTCAGCTTCAAAGTCAGACCTCACTGGGACTCTTTTTTTTTTTTGTATGTATGTATGTATTTTTATTATTATTTTATTATTATTATGTATTATTTTATTATATGTATTTATTATTATTATTATTATTATTATTTTAAGTTCTGGGGTACATGTGCAGATCATGCAGGATTGTTATGATAGACTGGATAAAGAAAATGTTGCACATATACACCATGGAATACTATGCAGCCATAAAAAAGGATGAGTTCATGTCATTTGCAGGGACATGGATGAAGCTGGAAACCATCATTCTCAGCAAACTGACACAAGAGCAGAAAACCAAATACCGCATTGGGACTCTTAGAGAAGCCCACTCTTGAATCTTCATCTCTAGGCTCTTCAGTTCCAGTTCATGTCTTTTTGGAGTGATTTTGCTGCAGTACAAATCTGATTGTATCAGAAACCTACTTTAACTGTTCAGTAGTTCCCCTTTGCCTTCAGGATAAAGTCCATTGTTCTTGTTGTGGTATTTATGTCACTTACTGGCCCCTAAGCACATGTCTCACTATATTTCTTGCTTCATCCCTATTCCCAGTCTTCTCACCAGCCACATAAAGTGACCAAAATTAGTTCTCCCAGAGATGATTTGCTCTCAAAGTCTCCATGCTTTTTCCTCTGCCTAGAATGGCCTTCTCGGCTCTTTTGCCTGGTTAACTCCTGTCCATCCTTCAGGAGTCAACTCAACTCAGCTCTTCTTAGAAACCTTCCCTGATGCCCTTGCCTGCTAGGTGAAGATGCATTCCTCTTCTGTACCCTTTCCATATGGTATGCATTGCTCCACTGCAGCACTTGCCATGCTGTGTGAACTGTTAGTGACCTCGTCTGTCTACCTGACTGACCTATAATTAAGCTTCTTGAGAGTGGACTCTATGTTCATCCTGGTAGTTTGGAGCACCTGGCTTATAGTAACTATTCAGTAAATGTTAAGTGCATCAAGATGAAGACAGTAATGTGCATGGATTGGCAGAGAAGAGTAAAGAATACATCTCAGGAGGGGTGAATTTTGTCCTTTCTCTCTTTTTTTTTTTTTTTTTTTTTTGTGGACCTATATTCAAACTCTGGCTAAGACTTTTAAGTTACCCATTTGTTAGGGTTGTCAGAAGCCTATACTGAGGTTCTTTTTTTGAACCTGACTACAAATTCAGTTAAGTCTTCTCTTAAAGTATTAATCTGTCCTTTTTTATTCCACCTCAGTTTAGGTTCTCTTACCTCAAACCTCCATTACTACAACATCCCCAGCAGCTTACTTACTGGTGCTCTTCTTTCATGTCTCTCCTAAATGCCCACACATTTAACATTCTGAAATATTGGTCATTTGTGCTCAAAGACCTCCAGTGACTCCTAATTAAACACAACATAAAGACTAGAATTTGTACCCTGCTGTCCAAGAACTTTCACAATGTGGCCCTACTTTTCCAACTTCCTCTTCCCTGCCTTGCCGTATCTGACCCATCTACTCCTCCTCATTTCCCTAACAACTCCAGGTCATCCTGTCTCTCCTTCCTTTGAACTCTGCAGCGTGTATTGCCTATTCATTTTGGCACCTGAACACACAGAGTGATTTATTGCATTGTTAACTATTTTATGTTAACATGTACACAAATCATATCTGTTAATACATAGAAGATAAGGACCCTTTCCTATAGTTCTTTTGTATTCGTATCTATGGAATTCTTGTTAAGCATAAAGTGTTTAATACATGCCCATTCAACAACTGAATTTTCTCAGAGCTCTAAGCAGTAAGTAGGACAGTATCCATTTCTGCCCATTTCTTTTTTGCTCTTGATATTCAAGACTATTACCCAAAATGTCATTCAACCATAGTCTAGGTCAGAGATTCTCAAATCATTTTGGTCTCAGGTTCTCTTTACACTCTTAAAAATTATGGAGGATTACAAAGAGCTTTGGTTTATGTGGTTTATATTCATTGATATTTACTATAGGAGAAGTTAAAACGGAGAAATTTTTAAGGCATAGGGCTATACAAATACACATTCCATTAAGTGATGATGTCATCACATTTGTCATGTAGCCTATACATTCATGGGCCTTGGAAAGTTAAAATAGCAAGCAATATCTCAGTGTTATTTTGAAAATACAGAACCCGGAAAGGGTTCATGGAACACTTCCAGGACTCCCCACCCTGCGTTTGAGAACTGCTGATCTAGGGTAATGTAAGCTCTAATCAGTGAAATTGTAAATAACAAACTATGTCAGCCTTTCCAGTCTTATTTTCATATAAATGAAAATATATACAGTTGTCCCTCAGTGTCTGTGGGGGATTGATCTCCGGACCCCCAAAGGATAGCCAAATCCACTGATGCTCAAGTCTCTTACATAAAGTGGTATAGTTTTTGCCTGTAACCTCTGCACATCTTCCTCTGTACTTTAAATTCATCTCCAGATTACTTATAACACTACACATAATGTAAATGCTATGTAAACAGTTGTTATACTATATTGTTTAGGAAGTAATGACAAGAAAAAAATCTTTACATGTTCAGTACAGATGCAACCATTCACCTTTTTTCCAAATATTTTTGATCCACAGTGGCTAAATCCATGGATATGGATCCCACAGATATGGAGGGCCAGTTGTATGTGTAAAAAAATTAATACATTATTAATAAAAACAGAGTTACCCCCGTAGGATATGTAAGACAGCTCTGCTCAGAAACGAGCTGTGTACTTTGACAGTGGGACTATTGAAAGCAGAGAGGAAAAATATCAAAGAGTCACCTTGAAGTTTCTTCTGTACTCTCCCTCTACACACAGTTATGCCCTTACTTGGAACTGCAACTCAATGTGATTTGCAGTTTATTCACGGAAAATGTGTCAGTAATCAATTCAGCTTGCTATAGGTATGGATTTGCACCTAATAGATACATGCATCAAAAGGAGAGGGTATAACTGTTCCATGATGTTGTATGTCATGTTTAGCAAAGTTCCAATGGTCCTGTAAAGAAGTCCATGCGTGAGAAGGCTGTTGAGAGAAGGAATGTCAATAAGGAGCACAACAGTAACTTTAAAGCTGGATACATTCCGATTGATGAAGATCGTCTCCACAAAACAGGATTGAGAGGACGAAAGGGCAATTTAGCCATCTGTGTGATTATCCTCTTGTTTATCCTGGCTGTCATCAATTTAATTGTGAGTATAGTATACAGAATACTCCTTTTAATTGCCATGGGGAATTTTTCATCTGCTTTATAGTGAAATCATAGACTTTATTTTCTCCTTTTCTATACATGTTTTGTCTCTTACTGAATTTTAATGAATACTTTCTGTATAAAAACCTAATGTGCAAATATTTTCATATATTAATTTCATTTAGAAAAAAAATGTGCATGGATTTATCCCTTTAATGGACTTAATTTTTAACAAGGGTAGAACTGTGGGGCTCCCAGCTAGCTCTGTTGGTAGAGCAGGAGATTTTAACGAGGATAGGATTCACTCTATAGACGAGAACTTTGCCAAGATGATTTTATTGCTTTCACATCTCCTTAAAAATGTAATCCTCTATGTTTTCATTTAACTTTTCCTATATTTAATGTTGCCTCCTCAGCTGGATTTGAAAATTGCAAACCCTTTGATGGCAGTAAAGGGTTATATCGTATAGTTCTAAATCCCTGCTGTCGAAGGATGCAAGGATCTGGTAGGCTGATTCACACTAAGGTACTGAGGACCTGATAGGATGCCTTTTCCAAAGATAGTTGCTTTTTTAATGAAGAAATTCTTTTAATCTGAAGTTGTGACTATCTGAAACTCTCTGGCATGTGTGTGGACAGATATTTTCAGAGGGAATGATGATTAGTATACCTAAGACTGAGCATGAACATGGTCTGCAGCAGTTTAAAAGTGATTCTTTTTGTGTTATTTCCTACTTCTAAAGCATGCAAGGCAGTCTTTTTGTATTTATGTATGTCAAAAGCACTTCTATCTAATTCTTCACTCAAATAAGAAAGACCTGTTCCTATGAATTTCATTGTAGGTACTACAGATTTTTACTAGGAACACAAATCTGAATGGATTTTATTTTATAAATTTATTTTATTGGAGACTTCTAGTCAAGATGGCAGCATAAAGACATTTTATCTTCTTCTCTAAAAATCTTATTCCAAAAAAATGTTAAGAAACAGAAATATCTTTGAAGAAAGTGGGAAGCAACTGAAATCCTCAACCATAGTATATGAAGATACAAAGTAGAAGGAACAATGGCAGATTGTGGATTGATTCTCAAAGAAGAGAACCTGCTTGTTCAGGAGGGGATATCAGTGGAAGCACCTTATAGAACCCAAAAAGGCCTTGGGAATTAAAAGTTCCAGTACCTTGAAAAGCAGGAGTAAGGCGGCAACTGAAAATAGAGAAGTCATTTTAAAAATCTGTATAAGAGGCAGTGAGATCCCTAGGCCTCCTCTCCCTTCCAGCCAGCAGTTAGACAGCTACCCCTCCTAACACCATACAAAACTAGTGAGTCTCTGAACACACTGGACCAGAGAGTATTCTTTCTGCCTGAAGATACTGGAGGGTAGGGGTTGGGTTTCTGTACTGAAACAGGGAAGTCTCGGTCCTGAGACTCCCTTTCCCATGCTCTCTTATCCTCATCCTCCACCTCCAGCTCCCTGGCAGCCAGGCAAGAAACAGAGAGCCTTCCCTGGGATTCCTGATGCATGTAGAAAAAAGATCTGAAGATACTGTCATTTGGCAAGTCCCAGTGAAAAAGCCATCTAATCTCCCTCTTGTGACACCTGTCAGTCACAAGCCCCACCCCTCAAAGAATTTTCTGTGAACTCATGGCTAAGTATGAATACTGAGCCAGAGATCAATAGACTTTTGAGGAAAGCACCAAGAATTGAAAAATGTCAGTCTGAAACACCTAAACCATGGAGAAAGTAGAAACTCATGGAACAGAGAAAATGCCACAAAAACTACCAAAAAAATTCAATTCAGTATTTTCAGAGAAATAATATACTGCATCAATGAAACAAGAATAATATACCATTTAAAAGGAGCAAGCCAGACACAGTGGCTCATGCCTGATAAAGTGAGACCCTGTCTCTACCAAAAAAAAAGGAACAATTAAGAACTCATAGAAATGCGTGCATGCACATAGATGAATGGGTGGGTGGGTAGAGGTAGATGGATAGGTAGGTAGGTAGGTAGGTAGATAGATATGTAGATAGATGATAGATAGATCGATAGATAGATAGATAGATAGATAGAACAGATAGAAGATATTAGAAGATAAAAAGAATTCTTCGAGAAAGTTCAACAAAAGGAATCAATGCAGGAGCACTGACATGCTGTTTATAGGAGTTTCAGAAAGAGCAGAGAAAGCACTGGCGGGTTGGGAGGGTGATCAAATACATAGATTAAGAAAATTTTCTAGAGCAAATTGAAAACTACCACTCTGGGTCCCGTGTAATGCATAAAAAAGACTCAACAAGGCCATTATGAAATTTAAGGAAACCAGTAATAAAGATAAGATCCTAATATCTTCCAGAGGGGGGCAAAAAATGAGGTTTTTTTTTTTTTTAATAAAGAATACACAATCAGAATGGCATAGGATCTCCTAAAAGCAGCATTGGGACCTGGAAGGCAATAAAGCAATGGCTTTCAAAATCCAGAAAGAAAAGAAATTTAAATCTAGAACTGTATACCTAGCCAGTCTAGCAATGAAATATGAAGCATTATAAAGACATATTTTTCCCATAAACACTTTCCAAAAAATTTTACTTCTCATCCATTGCTTCTAAGGAAGCCACTAGAGGATGTGCTCTACCAAAATAAAGACGCGGATATAGGAAACTGGGTGTCCAGCACAGGAGAAAGACAAAAGGAAATTCGGCATGAAAGTGGGGAAAGTTTATGATTACAGCTGTGCAGAGGGTCCATACAGACCAATCCAGCCCACACAGCCCAGTCCAGAAAGATAGGGGTTCCAGAAAGATTTCCTGAGAGAGAAAAATAGAATTAATATGTTATCTGAGAGGCTTGGACCTACAGAAAATTGTTTTGAAAGATTTTACAGAAATATTGTAGGATTTGAGATTAATTAGATTTTTAAAGAAACTAAGGAAAGAAGGATTAAGCTCTGAGAGACAAGGTACAGGAAAGAAACTGCCACTATAGGACAGTATTTGGTTTAGTAAGGAACAATATTTATGTGGTTGTAATACTGAAAGTAATGAACCTTGGATTTAACTAAAACTTGAGATTGGAGTTGGAAAAGAGAAGAGATATAAATGAGCTAAATTTCTCATCTGCCAAAATAGGAAATTGATAGATAAAGCCTAAAATTGATAAATGAAGAAATAACAGTATACATATATTTTGAAATAAAGAGGTAAATTCTAAATGAAATAGCTAAATTTATTGAAAGTGGTTGTTCCTAGGAATGAGATGTGGATAGGGTAGAAAAATGAGAAAGTACTCTTTTTAAATTATAGACCTTTAGCACACTTTGGCCTTTTTTAGCTATTTGCATATAATACCTTAATAAAAATAAAATTGGTTTTGTTTCTAAGTGGAAAACAAATTGATATGTTTATGTCACTGATTAAACATTTTAGGAGGCCTTTAACATTTTGGTGATAATATTTTCTATTTGTTTTCCAATTACACTAAAGTATGCTCCTGCCAACAATGGACCTGTGTTCTTTTTCAGATAACACTTGTTATTTGGGCCGTGATTCGCATTGGACCAAATGGCTGTGATAGCATGGAGTTCCATGAAAGTGGCCTGCTTCGATTTAAGCAAGTATCTGACATGGGAGTTATCCATCCTCTTTATAAAAGCACAGTAGGAGGAAGGCGAAATGAAAATTTGGTCATCACTGGCAACAACCAGCCTGTAAGTTGCCACATTCACTGAAAGAAATGAGAACAGCAGAGGAGCATTAGAGGAAAATTCTTTGCAAAAACCTAGAGTTGATTATTGTAAAGAGATATTTTCCTTAGAAAAATTAGTATATTTATAATATATCTATAAATGTATGAATATAGTGAATACAGTTTAGAAGATATCCATAAATATAAATATTTAGTAATATTATTGCTTTTATAATCTGTTGAAATTAGATGTTTTCATATTTGAGATTTTATTCAATAGTAGCATTTTCTATGACAGATGTAATTAGTATGAGAATACAGGTTACTCTTTTCTCCTCCATATGAGGAAGCCATTAAATCACTTTCCCAGGTGAGGATACTCTGTACTTTTGGGACTCTGGAAGAGAATATGCCAATCTTGGCATCTCATGCCAAGAGTTGAAAACATAGTTTTCAACTGAATAAAACCTCAAGGTATTCTTACCACCATCCCTGCCCGTCTTAGGCCTTGGGCCATATTTCTCGTGACTCATGTATTTGTGCAGAACAAATAAGCAATAAACAAGTAAGCCTTCTTTCTAAAGAACCTTCTTCCGAGTGGGTAGAGGGAGGACAGACACAATTAAAAGTATTTGAAGTTAGTCTATTATTGTGGTTTTTAAATTTCTGTAATTTTTGTAATTTTTAAAATATAATGTTTGAGAATTTTGTTTGCAGTCTTCCTTGAAAATATATTCACAATAAACTGTTTTTTTGAAGATTGTTTTTCAGCAAGGGACAACAAAGCTCAGTGTAGAAAACAACAAAACTTCTATTACAAGTGACATTGGCATGCAGTTTTTCGACCCGAGGACTCAAAATATCTTATTCAGCACAGACTACGAAACTCATGAGTTTCATTTGCCAAGCGGAGTGAAAAGTTTGAATGTTCAAAAAGCATCTACTGAAAGGGTATGATTGATTGGCTTTGCTTTACTAATGAGAGAGTTATTCTCTACAGTTATAAAGAGGGAGGAGAGTTGTACCGTTTTAAAGTAGTATGAAAGAATATATTCCAGAACATTGGACAGGATTAATTCCAGATTTGTCATTAACTAGCTTGTGTGATCACTATCACGTCACCTTTCTTTATCTCAATTTCCACATCTGTAAAACATTAATAAAAACATTTGAGTTTCATATCTCATGACTGAAATTCCTATTTCTCTGTCTCTGATAACAAGTCTCACATTAATTTAGAAACTCTTTTTAGTACTTGTTTTTTAAATTTTCAGATTACCAGCAATGCTACCAGTGATTTAAATATAAAAGTTGATGGGCGTGCTATTGTGCGTGGTAATGAAGGAGTATTCATTATGGGCAAAACCATTGAATTTCACATGGGTGGTAACATGGAGTTAAAGGCCGTGAGTATTCCTTTAAGAGCATAAGAGAATTTTTAGGTTCTTGGATACATAAATCCATATGTGGAATATTATACAATTATTGAAGATGATGATATAATTGTCTATTTTTTGACATGGAAAGATGTTCAAAGTGGGTTGTGAAGTAAAAGAAAATTACAAAACAATTTGTGAAATACATTATTTTTATTTTTCAGAACATATGCATGTTTATATTTATAAAAATCTGGCAGGGTATGTCAAAAATGTCAGCAGTATTTAGCTATGGATAGCAAAATACTAGATGATTTGTTCTATTTTTATTTCTATTAGCCTGTATTTTCTGTTTCTTTTTTTTTTTTTTTTTTTTGTATAGTGATCACTTGGATTGCTTTAGAAGGCACAAAAAAAAAAAAAACCTTCTAAAAGAGAATTCTGGAAGATCAAAGTAAATACTGATGCCTTAAAGTTGTTGTTTTTAATTAAAGATTTTTAAATTAAATATTTAATCCCTTCCTGGGTTTTATATCAAGTGATGTGAAAAAAAATAGCAAATGTATAAAATTATTTTTTGGACATTTTTATTAAAATGTATTTTTAATCTATTATTAATTGTAAAGGAAAAAGGTTTTTGTCTTTATTGTGGCTGTCGAACATGAATTTTCTGTGCTTAACAGATGATATCTAAGCTTTAACAGGTATGGTATTTCATGTGCCATAATTCCAAAAACTTTTTAAACACTCACAATTCTGGTCAAAGTATACTTATTCAAAATGCCTTTGTGTACCTACAATATGCTATTTGACTAAGGGTAATGAAAGTTGTCTTACCAAGTATTACATGACAAGTGAATGTAAACATAAGGACTTAACATTCTTTCTTATTTAAAAAATTTCAGTTTCATAGTTTCTTTTTAAAAGTAGTTGTTTCACTTTTATAAGCAGTTTCACCTACAACACATAATCCCATCTCTAAAAAGTAAAGATGAACATAAAATCTAATTCTTGCCAGAAACTCAGTTGCCTACCGAGTTAATGTGTACATATATTGTGGTGTAAGAAGCCATTCTTCTAAGAACACTGTCTGAGGGTAGCCACTATGACTGCTGTTCTCAGCACTGGAAAGTCACAGAAGCAAGAGATTTGTATAGAGACCATTAGCAAGTTACCAAACCTTTTATTTTTTCTACCTGCCACTTCTTGTCCCATTCTACCTTGTAGTAAATATGACAAATATTTAAATACTTTGAGATAGACATATACACATACCAGTTTCTCCACTGTTAAAGGAAAAGAACCTAGTATTAAAATGATAATTAGCTTTATAACTTAGTTAATATCAGTGGTTAGTTCTAAAGTGTATAAGCCAATCATTAGAAATAATTTTATCAATTAAACTGCTGTTTTGAAAAAGCTGTTTAACAATTTAAAGAAAGTAAAATTAAATGACCACAAGATGGCAGCACTGGAACAACATTGGAAAACTAGTCGTGAATTAAGGTCTATTCCGTATACTACCACTGCATAATCAATTAGCCATCTCCATTATTTATAACCAGTTTTCTCTCTTTGCTTCAAATACCCTCTGTAAGCTGATGCCTTCCAAATTTGAAATTGTGCCCCCGAATTAAGACTCGCATACCCAGCTGCCTGCTTACCTTCTCCATTTTGATATCTGATAGACATCTCAAATTTAGCAAGTTGAAAATCTCGATATCCTCCCTTCTCCACAAGCATGCATTTCCAATTTTAGTATATGGCTGCTGAAGCGAGCACAGCATGCATTTCCTTCAGTATTCCTGTGTCATTAAATGACACCCATCAGTCCATGGCAAAGCCTTCTGGCTCACCTTCAGAAAATACAGAGTCTGGCTGTTTCTCACCACCTCCACCATCACCACCCTGGCATAAACTGCCATCGTTTCCTGCCTGGATGGTTGGAGCAGCCTCCTGGCTGACCTTCTCGCTTCCAAACATTCACTCCCATAATCTGTTCTCTACCCAGCAGCTGGAGTGGTCATTTTAAAAAGATCATGTCATCTATTCAGAATTCTCCAAATGACTTCCTGTATAATTTGGAATAACATCCAAAGTCCATTCCCTGCTTACCTGTCTGATCCCCAGTTATTTCTTTGACTCATCTCCTATCAGTTGTTCCCCTCACCCTCCGTGTTTCATGCATACTGGCCTCGTAGCTGTCCCTGGAACCCAGGCACATCTTCACCTCGGGGCCTTTGCAGGCACTGTTACCTCTGCTTGGAGTACCCTTCCCCAGTTACCTACACAGCTTCCTCCCTCACTTCCTCTAGTTTCTGTTGGAATGTGACCTTATCAGACTGTATGTGGTCCTTCCTGAGCACCTGTGTAAAATGCAGTCCCTACCTGCTCATGCTCTCTCTACTTATCCTGCTTTATTTCCCCCCATAGCATTCATCCCACCTGATGTCATATGTGATTTACTGTTCTTTTTTTGTTGTCTGTCCTTACCGCATTAAAGCATCAACTCAATAAGAACTTGGGCTTTGCCTATTTTATTTACTGTTGTATTCCCCAGCACCTAGAATAGTGTCTGGCACATAGCAGGCACTCAGTAATTATTTGTTGAGTGAATAAAAGGAAGAAAAGAGGAAAGAGAGAAAGCAAGGGAAAGAGAGGCCTTAGAGTCCCTAAAAAGAAGGATTTTAAGGAACTACAATACAAGAGTGTTTTTGGAACACTGGGCATGAAGAACCTCCAGACAGTTTCCTTTGAGTGCCTGGTCTTCAAATTATATGATTCATTTGCAGTGTTGCAAAAACATTGGAAATTAAAATTAATTCCCTCTAGGAGGAAAAGTCTCTTTGTACTCATGATCACAAACTTATCAATAAGTAACTATGTTATAGTTCTCTTAGGACTTAACAAATGAAAATGATGTGAAACTTAACATCCATTTTATTATGCACTTAGGAATTTTGATGTAATTTTAATTAATAGAGAAATTATGTTGCAGGTTTATTTACATACGTTACGGATGTATGAAGCAAAGAAGTCACTCATTGAATCTTGATATTGAGTTTGTTTTTTATTGTTGTTGCTGTTGTTTTGGTTGTGTCTTTACTCTTTCTTACTGCCTTCTTTTCTCATTGATATTTCAGTAAGTTTTGTTTATTGACTTTGTTCTGTACCACTCTGGGAGGTAAATAAATCATATTACTATTCTCCTAATAGGAAAACAGTATCATCCTAAATGGATCTGTGATGGTCAGCACCACCCGCCTACCCAGTTCCTCCAGTGGAGACCAGTTGGGTAGTGGTGACTGGGTGCGCTACAAGCTCTGCATGTGTGCTGATGGGACGCTCTTCAAGGTGCAAGTAACCAGCCAGAACATGGGCTGCCAAATCTCAGACAACCCCTGTGGAAACACTCATTAGAAGAACCCCAGACGTCATCAACATGTTTATATTTTGACGTGACTTTTTTATGCATGCAAACCATTGTTTTTACAGAGTTTGTGATAACTCATAATTATTTTAACGGCAGAGCACTACTGTTTCTGTTATATGCTCTACATCGTTAAAATCTTCTCTGAGAGCCTATATTCTAATACATTTTATTAAGTTGCACTAATCTTCATATTTACTTTTCTCTAAAATAGTTATAAGAAGCGAACAAAATTAAAATTGATGTTTAAAGAAGTGTTTTTAAAATTCCACGATCCCTTTTCTAGTGGACAAAAGGCTGAAGCAGCTGATCAGACGCACTGTAAGTAAACTTCGGTAACTGTAATGGGGATAGACCCACGTAAGATATTTGATGTTTTATGCTCTGCCTTTTGGCTTCTGAAAGGAGAGATGCAGATTTCTAGATTAAGCTTGAGCCATATTCTCACATGCAAGTGAAGTCATTAAAGAACTCTACATATGCAAGATAGAAACAATGGTCCCTTAATTTTGCACTAGGAAGAAAATATTTTGTAATAGAATGTTTATTTGAAATAATGATAAACATCAAGTGTTCACAATGTGGTAGAAATTAAAATAAAATCTCAGCTTTAACTTTTAAATAACAATGATAACTATCTTTATTGAGCATCTTCTACATCCTAGGCATTGCATGTTTAATATCCCTAATTCTCAGCACAACCCTGCAAGTAGGAGGTATTATCCAAGCTTTACCCATTAAGAAACTGAAGATCAGAGAAGTTAAGAAACTTGCCCAATATCACATAGTAAATAGCAGAGTTGAGATTGGAATTCAGGCGTGAGTCAAACCTGGATATGCTTGATTCCAAATGCCATGTTGTTTTCACTCTCTGCACTGACTTTTTAATTATTTCAAACTCCAGAAAGATAAACAAAGATTAATTTAAACTTACCCAGGAAAATGAGAATCAAATGAGATAGATATGTTTACTCTAGTTAAAAAAAAAGTAAATCTCATTTCAGACCCAAAAAGGATCAATCATTGTCAGATTTTAAACTCTGTTGAGCCAATTCCAAAATAGTATACCATGAAGAGGTCAAATTTACGTATTTGTGATTCACCTCAGTTTCCCAACCAACGGACCTTGGCACACTGGACTAACAATTCATAACAGAGTTGCCAAGATATTTATACCCTCAGCCCTCAGGGCAACACAGTGGAAAGTGGGGAGGCCATAGACCCAAACAAGTCCTACGCCCGGGCATGGCCTGGTTAAGTATACCATGCCTTGAAAATAAGTCCAGAAGGACTGGACTAAAGAATGCAAATGCAGGAAATAATACACATAAATTTTAGGTAAGGAAAGTAATTTATGTCTGATCCTAATAATACTATCCCACTGTAATTATTTATAACCCTCAAGCCCATTGATTTTTTAATATATTTTATATTTGACTGGAAAAAGACCTTTCTGGTATTATTAAGACTCACACAGAATCAGGGACAGGGCCCTCAAAGGAGTTTGCTGTACAATAGGCGGTAGAGATGAGGCGTGGGCCCATCCCTGCATTCAAGTGTAACAGCATTCTGTCAGGGTCACTTTGAATTGTGTACATAAGAAAACCAATACAAAAAACAATTTGTACTTGATATTGCCAACATTTCTCTCTGGTAGAAAAATAAAATACCTTAGAGATTATGACGAAGTCATTAAATTACACTGAAATTGGGTTGACTTACTACCTAACACTGAGCACAGTTTTTAACTGAAAAGACTGAGATTTATAACCTCTGAGTGGTGTTGTAGTGATATTTGAACTCATTTGAATATATTCAATATCATTTAATATCTGAATTGTATTCAGAAAAACAATTGCCAGAATTTTCATTCAGATGCTCAGTAAATTAAATTGCATATTCATTACTTGTCTGCTCTATTTAGATTTGTTTTAAAAGTTTAAGTAAATATTTTTACAAAAACCAGAAAACACTATATTACAAAGTATTATTTATTAAATGGAGTTCATGAAATAATCTATTTTTACCCTTTTTTGAGAAATATTTGTGTTTTTGATACATCTCCATTAAGTGCTTTTGACATGAGAGGCTATTTTGATGTTTTTCTAGAACTGATAGTTATCAGGAATAGCATTTTAGGATACTTTACAGGTAGTCCTGGCTTTTTCCCTGCATCGTAGACTTGGAAAATCTCTTGGAAAGCAGAACAGGAACAAATTCTTTATTTTACTCATGGCTTGTTTTTATTCACAGTAAAGCTTCAACAACTCATTCTCTCTACCAGATGGTATTTTTCTATAAACTGAAGTGCTGACTTTGCCTCTTCCTGCCGTACACTCATCCCTGCACTGAACACAGAGATGACAAGCAATAGCCCCGGGGGAGGTGGGAGACAAAGATAGGACCCCAGGAGGGGGCGCAGGTACATGCTAGTTTCAGTTACCACAATATTCTAGAGGCAGGCTGCAATGACAAGGGGGCAAATGAAATCAATGCAAGATTTCTTAGAGACTAATGGGCAGACAGGAAAAATGTAAAACAACACAAAACAGGGACTGCCTATAATATTTTAAAATATACTTATTTGTGTTTTTTTGCATTGTAAAAAAACAAAATAAATTTTGTGTGATAGTTTTGATGATGAAAAGTGGAAGTTCTACCTAGTTTTGAATGAGGGTTTTTTTAAGGGAGTGAGAATGTCACGGCCCTAAAGTTGACAAAGAAGAGACCATTGAAATGCTGAAAATGTTAGCAGTATTCTTAAAAGTATTGAGGGGGCAAAGATGACAGATTATGCCATACAAAAATAAGCCTATAAATGTGTTTCAGGTTGCTAACTTGAGTTTCAGTTAATTCAGTCTGTAATAACTAGTAACGAACTTCTGTTTACAATAAAAATTCTGTAAATTGTTTGCTGTTAATTTTTTGATGGTTATATATTAACTGGTTTCTACTTAGTCATGCAAATATGGTAAATTTAAATATGGATTGAAATGGGACACTGTCAGTATTTATGTAATCTCTCTGGACTCCTAGAACTCAAAGTTAGAAAGTTGTCCATTCCCAGTTTTGAACCCTCCCCTCTGTTTGTTGCAAAAGGCCTCTCTTCAGTGGTGCTTCCTTAGTGTCCTGGGGGAAGGTGCACACTCACCATGGCAGGAGGCCAGAGCCGGAGATGAAAGGGTGAGGGCTGGCCACTGGGCAGCCTTGATGGCAGGATGGGTGGAGCCTTAAAGGCTCAGGTCTTAAATCCCCACCTGGCTTGATCCAGATATCCACCCATTTGAAAACCACCTAGGATAAAAAGGTATGTCTTAGAAGCAATGTTACTTACCAGATCTTGTCTTCAACTGAAATAGCCATTGTTGCTTTTTTCCTTCAGTTTTGCAACCTTTTCTTTCTTTTATGTATAAATGAACTCATTTCCTTTCTATAATACTTTGTTTTCTCTGCTGCCTTCTTCCTTTCACTCACTGACACATACACCTACACACCCAGTATTTCTAACTGCTTCCTCATACTTCAGCTTGACTATGTCCATTCTGAAATTTATGTTTTACCTAATTGTTTCCAGTTTCCTCAGCAACTTTTTCTGGAGTTCTCAGTGGTTCCTTACCTAATACATACAAATTTATAAATAGTATAATTTTTTTACAAATTAATACCTTTCACTTTAAGATATATGATTGTCCTTGTCTAGCTGTTTTGAACTCAAACCTATCACATATAAATCTCTGCAACTTAGAAAGAACCAGGGCAATTTTAATTCATGTTAGCTTAAGAAAAAATATTTTTCAACAATGTCTTTCTCTTTAGTACTACAGAGTAATGTACCTGTGAATGACGACTATATTTTTTTGTTGCTGATGTTAGATTAGCTTGGTGTACAATTGTATATATAATGACTTCAGCTTTGAATGCAGAAACAAATATCTTTCTTCCTGGGCAAATCAATTCAATTTCTGGTATTACATAAAAAACATACTGCAAAAATAAATCACTCCTCCATGCTGTAGGGCACCTTTGCAGTTCATGGCCATGTGTACCTGAATTTAGATGCCCTTGAAAATATGGGAGGATTGACCTTGCATGAAACAAAAGTTTTAAAGTTACATTGTAAATTTCATTCACTTCACTCCATGTATTTATTTACACATAAACAGCATAACCCAGTGACAGACTGCAGGCTATTAAAAATATGGAACACTAGATAGATAGACAGATAGAAAGATAGATAGATAGGTATGTTTCTTCTTTTAGGGAGCTCAGAACAGATACAAAGCAAAGCAGTAGCAATGTGAATGTTACCAATGTGTATCCATTCATTCAGTATTCACTGAAGGATTTCTGTAAACATAAAGAGAAATACTGAGGCTAAATCAGGAAAAAGGACCAGGCCATAGGATGTGAGATGAGTGGAAGGATACATGAGACTGCAGCTAAGAGGAAAAGGCATTGAACTTGGAACTGGGAATGAACTGAAAGTGAATTTCAGCATCAGATATGCATGTATTGTTCTTTGCACAAACCACATCTTGTAGGCTCCACAGGCACTTATCAAGCCAGGTCATAAGTTTAGCTAGATAACACAGGGCTTTAAATACCAACCTGAGGGATTTGGACTATAGGCAATAAGGAGCCCTTTGAGGATTTCAAATGAAGAAATAATATAGGAAAAAAAACATTATTGTAGGAAAATAATCATTTGGAATCACCTAGGATAGATCAAGAAGAAGTGAAGTCAAGAGGCAGAGACAAGAAAATCAGTTAAGCCATTTTAGCATTTCAGACTGCAGTGATGAAAACTAAACTGAGTGCTATTAGAACAGAAAGGAAGGGATGATTTGTTGGAAACTCTTATATTGAATAATGTGATTATTTGTACACACACTGGTTTTTAAGTGGAATTTAGTTTAAAATCACAAAAATTATCCATCTTTAAAATTATTTTTGTGATACATTCAGCCACTGTAATTTATACTTCTTTTTTTATAAACTTTCCATTTTCAAGAATTTTTGGTATAAAAGATATTTGATGTTTCTGTATCTTATTACATCTTCATGGTTCGGAGCCAGAACATATATTTGATAACACATTATGTTGTATATATCTAAATGATTTCATAATGATTTGAAAAATCACAAAAGCCACACAGCAAAGCTTATGTTTCTTCTATTCATGAAAAATAAGAGCCTCTTTTGTGAGTTGAACTTTTTACTCATAGAGTTATAGAGATCCATGGTTTGGTGTAACTGGTTGTCATTCATGTAATAAACCACATGGCTGATTACAATGCTGCAGATAAGCATAATAGACTTTGCTCTGTATTAATGGCCTGCAAAGAAACAGAGAAGTCTTTAATCTTAGTAAGGCTTTATTCATTGCAAAGCACACTGCGGAGTGAACAATACTGGAAAAGCAGAGGTGAGGCCTAAGTTAATATGTATTTTCTGAAAAATCAGGGGAGTCCTTTCTTTAAAATGTGACATAAATGTAATTTTAGGCTATAGCTATGTCATTTTGGTGGCTACATTTTCATGCCCCAATATCTAAGAAATCAAACATTTGCTTAAATTGGCAACCAAGGCAAGATAACTTTCCTAAATCTTAAATTGAAAATTAAATTTTCTGCTTCTTATTTTCTGTTGTTTTTATATACTATTGTGAATAAGTCAATTCATTTTCCTTCTTCCAGGCATTATGAAAAACCTCTATTTCAGAGTCATTACCATAGTTATAGGTCTTTATTTTACTGGAATGATGACAAATGCATCAAGAAAAAGCAATATTTTATTCAATTCTGAATGGAATGAATATGTTCTGACAAATTGTTCTTTTACCGGAAAGCATGATATACCTGTGGACACATCACAGACAGCAGCTGCTGTGGATGTAAGTTTCAGTTTCTTTAGAGTTTTCTTAGAGTGTCACACGAAAAAAGAAGAATGGAAAATAAAACATGTGGACCTCAGTAACAATCTCATATCAAAAATAACCTTAAGCCCTTTTGCATATTTACATGCTTTGGAAGTGTTAAACCTCAGCAACAACGCCATCCACTCCCTCTCATTGGATCTGCTCAGTCCTAAGTCCTCATGGATGAAACGCCACAGAAGCAGTTTCAGAAACAGGTTTCCATTGCTGAAGGTGCTCATTCTTCAAAGAAATAAACTCAGTGACATTCCCAAGGGTGAGTACAATTTTAATTAGACAGAGAAACAGTGCTTGCGTGGAGTTGTTTCATGTCCATAAGAATTCTACATTTGTTTTCAGGTTCAAGGAGACAGCTGAAAGTACAGCAATTTGATCAAAGCGCATATAATAAAGTTTTTTAGTGGCATTGGAGGTTATAGTATGTGAAATTTACAGTTAATGCAATTTAGTTTTCCATTAGTATATCTGACATTAATGTTACATGCATTTATTGAGACACTAGGAAATATTTAAGTGCTACATAATGAATGATTTTAAGTTACCTACTTTGAGCATCATATGTTTGTTAATATAGAAAAGCACTGAGAAATAACTAGTTCAAATACATTTAATGTATAAGGCAATTCAAATTAAATGTTGCCATATTAGTAATATTTTTCTTTTTTGAGTACATTTTGCCTCATTCTATCTAGTTGTCCTCCAAAAGTACAGCAGAAGTATCCTAATATGATAGATTGGTATGTAAATCTTCTGATTATCAAGTCAAAATCAGAATTCCTTACCCTAGTTTCTAATAGGGTACTCCAAATCCCCTCCTATTATCATAAATTCTCATCTGACATTCAATAGTCTATATGTTGGAGTTCCTTAATGGATACACCAATGTTTTCTTTAGAAAATGTACCAAGTTCATAAAGCAAAACTTCCTTTGCCCTTTTTATTTCCAGAGTGCTAGACAATTAATTTCCTTTCCTTGTTTGTTTTCAGTCTTGTTCACTCTTTGCTAAGCACCTACTTTATATAAGACACTATGCAGATAAAAAAAGTATAAGGATATTGTCCTCTTTCTCCATTCCAAGTTGTGCATATTTTTCTTATTACCCAGTTCTGATATTTCATGTTTTTATTTTCATGCTCTTTCTCCAGCTTTGTTTTAAGCACCATTTTGGCAATAATAGCCTAACAGGTATAGGAATTATTCCAGTCACTATGTCAGCAGAATTGTGTGAGACGGCTGGGAGTTTTCTCTCCCTGACCTTCTCCATAAAAGTAGTGTGTCATATTTTCAGTGTAAATGAATTGCATTTTATTTTATGATTTTTATTGTATTGTTTTTATTACAAAAAGAATACCTACTACTTATAGAACATTTAAAAACTGAAGAAAAATGTAAAGGGAAAAATTAAAGTTACTCGTATATATTCTTCAAGTTTTTTATCCCTGTTTATACCTTTTTATTTCAAAATTGGATCATTCTGTCCATATTTCTAATTTGTATTTTCATATCATAGAATATTTTAATATCTTTATATAATTAAGCAATCTCATAAATATTTTAAATAGTTGAATAGTTTTTATATATGCATATATCATAACTGGTTTAATCAAGAACTAGGTTATTTCCAGGTTTTGTTTTTTGATGGACATCCTTGCAGTTACATATATCCGTATGATATAACAAAATTTTTTAACTGGTTTGGTAGATGTGAATCTCAATCCACAAATTCAAGTGTACTAGAGATAAAACCTTCTATTGTCTGTAGCAACATAATTTCTGATTCTAAGCCCCCATTAGGGGGAGTCGTAGGGATATTTAATTAACATCAGTCTTTCATCAGCTTTCCTCTGCCTTTGCCGGGATTTGCACCCAGTTCTAGAATCGTATACTCTAACAAAGCATCGAAGTGTGCGTGTTCCTTACCCCTGCTACCCAGAAAATATTACTTTTCAGTCTTTTCGGTTTGGAGAACATTTCTTCTCCCTTTTTTTTCTTCTGTCTTGAAATCACTTTCTTCTAAAGGTTTAGGGTTTTGGAAAACAAAAGCCAGAAAGGCCTGTAGACTCACCTACTTTCTGCCTTGCCATGGGGCTTCCCTGGGACAATGAACATGAAGCCTACTTTCTGTGTGAATGGAAAGAACAAGTGGAAAATATAGGGAGGTAAGAGATTAACATGTCAAAATATTACCCCACCACAAGAGTGAATAGAGAAGGGCTGAGTTTCTCTCTTTAAGGCAGATGCATTCCCCTGAGCTAACTGCGGGTTGGGACAAATACAGTTCCACTTAAAGACCAAATATCCCTGTAAATGCAGATACAGATCCATCTTCTTTTTTGAGTTAAGTTTCTACCTCCCAAAAGATCAAGAAACATGTTCAACTTGAAGAGCAAAGAAAAAAAAAGTAGTGAAGTAAGCAAATTCTATATCTGAAATTCTATTAAAATTCTAGCAAATGAAACCATAGAGAGATAAGCGAAAGAGATAGATGTTGGAAGTTCGGTATAAGCCATGTATCTGATTGGATATAATTCAGGGTTTTTTTATCCATAGTATTTTGTGATTTAAATTATTTTTCCCATAATCATCATGTTAGTTTTTACTAGTTTGAATCTCCTCTAACAACTTTTCCTATTTTATAGTTCTGTGACTATGGCTGAGTCACTCTAACTCTGAAATTCCATGTTGAGGGAAATTGCTGGTAAGAGAGATGCTGCCTAGGACACCACCCTATTTTTGGCCTTTTTCTTTGTTCTTCAATTCTTTACTCTAAATCTGTCTATAGGTGACATCTGGATAATATAAGATTTACTCATCAGATCGTTGTGAGGATTAAATGAAAAAAATGTATCTCAAGGACCTAACTTAACATGGTATTTGGCATAAGAAATCATGGCAATTTAAATATGCAAAAAGTACTTCAGAATTTTGCGAATTACCTTGCAAATGCTAGTTTTTATTATTCTCTTGGAACAAATTGAGGATAACAGTATACTTAGAATCAAATTATTTGTTTTTGTCTAAATCTCAAGGTTTGTTTGTTTGTTTTGAGTTGGAGTTTCATTCTTGTTGCCCAGGCTGGCGTGCAATGGCACAATCTCAGCTCATTACAACCTCTGCCTCCTGGGTTCAAGCGATTCTCCTGCCTCAGCCTCCCGAGTAGCTGGGATTACAGGAATGTGCCACCACGCCTGATTAATTTTGTATTTTTAGTAAAGACGGGGTTTCTCCATGTTGGTCAGGCTGGTCTTAAACTCCCGACCTCAAGTGATCTGCCCACCTCGGCCTACCAAAGTGCTGGGATTACAGGCATGAACCACCGTACTCAGCCTCAACTTATTTTTTAAAATGTTAAACAACTATTGCAGTAGTAGCCCACTATAATTCATGAGCAGATAATTATTTGTGTCTGACTATATAGACATTTGCATTCATTTAAAGTAATAATAATAAATTGGGGAGATCTCAGAAAGCAACAATTAAGCAAGCTCCGTAACTATGTACCACATATTTTAAAACGGTGGCTGTCTAGAACCAACGAAAAGTTGCTTTCACTTAGGAAAGCCCACTTTTGTATGGGTGAGATATCACATGGACTAACCCAGACTTCAGAGTCAGCTGTGGTGTCACCAGTAAGCTTCATGTTGGGAAAATGCCCAGAAGAGGTGCTGCCAATAAAATTGATAAAGCAGACACCAGCCGGGAATTTAATCAGAATGGTGCTTCCACCTTCCTCCCATGTTTTTGGAGTACAGCATTAATAACTGAAAAACTAGTGTAAAAAACACGAAAACAATGGGATCAGTCTCTGGTTACTCTGTCCTACCTTCATCAAGCAGTATTTTTGAAGTGCTCACAGAGTACCTGGAAATGTAGCAGGAACAACGTCTTGTTGGGATTCTGGTTAGGCTGATACACCAAATGTAGCAACCTCACATTAACCCACTAAGTTCCAGAACCCAAAAGATAAATGTGTCAGAAATAAGATGAAATGATACCTAACATTTGAAACTGATGGAATTTTAAAAAAAATTACACAGTGTATTATAAAAAACAAAAGTATATTGTGTTCCTTTATTCATAGAAAATTAAAGATTTCATCCTGATTGCTACTGGATTATGGAATTATCAATAAGCAATGTTCTCAAAACTAATTCAGGTTCTAAAGAAACAAAAAGTATATAAGACAGTAAACTAAGAAGGCAAGGCCTTTGGCTCACCTGCATAATTTGACCACAATAAGATCTGACCTAATGCATCAAATGTCTTAACCAGGGCCATTCTAGACTCTGTTTCATTTCCTATTGCTCTTTAGACTAAAAGGCATAATCCCTGAATATTCTTGCTTTATGTTATCAGGTTGTCACACTTGGGAGAGCATTTAAGAAGTTCATAGTACAGAGGGAGTATTTACTAAGATAGTATAATGTCTGAGTATCCTTTCTGTTGCCTTTTTTCTGATAGACACGTTATTTCTTGGAAACAATAAAACTGCCTCTGGCCACTTAAATGCAAAGGCTAATAAAATTCCTGCCTACTATGGCCTATGTAATCACTAGAAAGCAGTTCAATAAATAATTCCCTTTCCACAAAGAGAATTAGGTACCTCTATATTTTCCTCCCAGCATTCAACTCTCCTCTCTTGAAAAACAAAATCTACCCCTGATGTCAGGGATGAATGCACCATATAGCCTCTTTCACTCGTCTGACTACCTCCTAAACATTGACTCACCAAGCAAAAATATTAAAAGAACACATTTTCCCCCATTGAGAAGTGCACCCAAATACCATTCAAGAGTTTTCTTAAATTTCCAAACTCCATCTTGAGAGACCCTAAACAAACCAGGTTATTTGTAAGGACCAAACCAGTTCCCTTAAAAATATAAAATCTTCATTATCTAAAATTGAAAGTAAAGGAAAAGTTTTCATGCATGAGGAGTAACTGAACTTCTTGGTCTTTATTCTCATCTCCGGAAGATGTTTACCTTCTTCTTGGGAAATCTCAGCTTGATATTATGAGGGGAGTTAAATAAGAGGATGCCCTAATAACTGCGTTCAAAATCACCCTCTCCTGGCATGCTTGGGTATGTTTGGGTTCCATTCTTTTCATTTGTAGTGCAGTGGCACAATCTCAGTTACTACAACGTCAGCCTCCCGGGTTCAAGAGATTCTCCTGCCTCAGCCTGCCAGGTAGCTGGGATTACAGGCACCCACCACCACACCCAGCTAATTTTTTGAATTTTTAGTAGAGACGGGGTTTCACTATGTTGGCTTGGCTCATTTTGAACTCCTGACCTCAAGTAATCCACCTGCCTCGGCCTCCCAAAGTGCTGGGATTACAGGCGTGAGCCACCATGCCCGACCTATTTATTCTTATAATTCTTTTACACATCTTATATTACTCAAAATACTTGTTTATTGACCTTAAACAAGTCACTTAACCTAAACGAGCTTCCTGATCCTTATCTTTACTGGGGATAATTATATGTCTAGGGTTGGTGGGAGGGTTAGAGACAATGTGTATCAAGACTATCACAGAGTGAAGATATATGTAAAACATCTCTCATAGTGCCTGGCACACAGCAGGTGTTCAAAAAACGTTAGTTCCCCTTTAGTGTGACTTGATCATCCTGAGTCTTTAATTTTGTATTTCCTGTCATCCTCTTTGCTAGAATGGTAACTTCCTTGACTCCAGGCACAATAGATAATTAAAGGGGATTCTCATTCTCTGCCTTCAAATGTTTAGAGTATTCACCAACAGTCTTGTTGCCTCTGTTCATATTTATATAGGTCTGCATAATGTTGGAGGCCCCTGCTCTTCCTTTTTCTGAGCACTCGCTGATCTGTCCTCTGACTCTGTGAACCACACTGACTCATAAAACCATCACCACGTCAAGATAATGAACTATCTGTCACCCCCAAAAGCTTCCTTAAGCCCCTTTGTATCTATCTTTTCCACCCATCCCTTCTCCCCAACCCAGGTAACCACTGATCTCCTTTCTGTCATTAAAGATTCACTTGCATTTCTATAATTTTATATAAAAGGAATCATACAGCATGTACTTTTATTTTTGGTCTACTTTTTTCAGCATAATTATTTTGAGACTTGTCCATGTTGTTATATATATTAAAAGTTCATTCCTACTAAAAAGAGAATTACCATTCGACCTACCAATCTCATTAGTGCATATATATCCAAAGGAAAAATAAATCATTCTGCAAAAAAGACACATGCACTCCTATGTTCATTGCAGCACCATTCACAATAGCAAATACATAGAATCAACCTAGGCGCCCATCAACAGTGGATTGGATAAAGAAAGGGTGGTACATATACATCATGGACTACTACACAGCTATAAAAAAAGAATGAAATCGTGTCCTTTGCAGCAATATGAATGCAGCTGCAGGCCATTTTCCTAAGCAAAGTAATGAAGGAGCAGAAAGCCAAGTAGCACATGTTCTCACTTATAAGGGGGAACTAAATCTTGAGTTCAAACATACATAAAGATGGAAATAATAGACACTGGCAACTACCAGAGGGAGGAGGGGTGAGGGAGGAGGGAGACTAAAGCTGAAAAACTACCTGTTGGGTACTATGCTAACTACCTAGGTGATGAGATCATTTGTACTGCAAACCTCAGCGTCAGGCAATATACCTATGTAACAAACCTGCACATGTACTCTCAAATGAAAGTTGACATTATTGTTCACACCTGTAATCCTAGCAGTTTGGGAGACTGAGGCAGGCAGATCACGAAGTCAAGAGTTCGAGACCAGCCTGGCCAATATGCTGAAGTCCCGTCTCTACTAAAAGTACAAAAATTAGCCAGGTGTAGTGGTGCACGCCTGTAGTCCCAGCTACTCAGGAGGCTGAGGCAGGAGAATCACTTGAATATGGGAGGCAGAAGTTGCATTGAGCCCAGATAGCACCAGTGCACTCCCACTCCAGCCTGGGCAACAGAGCAGGACTCCACCTCAAAAAAAAAAAAAAAAAAGAAAGAAAAGAAAAAAACAAGTTGACGTTATTTTAAAAAGACAAAAAGAAAAAGTTCTGTGAACTGTGGGGAAAGTTCATTCCTTTATATTCCTTTACATTGCTGTGTAGAATTCCATCATGTGGATTCATTTATCTGTTGATGGACACTTAACTTGTCTTTCTGGCTATTAAAAATAAAGCTGCTAGATTTTTCGTATATGCTCTATGCTAGGTTAATGAAATTCTCTCTATTCCTAGTTTGCCCAAGACCTTTTCTGGATCCACTGAGATGATCATATGGGGTTTTTTTTTTTTTAGTCTGTTAATTTGGAGAATTATCCAAATATTCAAATATTAAATTAAATCAATGTTGCATTCCTGGGGTGAATTCCATTTTGTCATAATTTATTATCCTTTTTATGTATTTTGGATTCAATTTGCTAAAATTTTAAGAAATTTTACGTCTATGTTCATGAGGAATATTGGGGTTATTATTTTATTTTGCTTATTGTTGATGTCTAGGTTTAGTATTAGAGTACGCAGGCCTCATAAAATGAATTGGGACATATTTATTTCTCTTCCATTTTCTGGAATTGTTTGTTTAGAATTGCCTTTATTTCTTCCATAAATGTTTCATAGAATTCCCCAGTGAAGCTATCTGAACTGGAGTTTTTTCATGGGAAGGTATTTAACTACAAGTTTACTTTTATTAATAGATGCAGGGGTATTCACATTATTGCTTTTTGAGTGAGTACTGGTAGTTTATGCCTTTCAAGGAATTTGATCATTTTGTCTGAGCTATCAAGTTTATTAGCATAAAGCTCTTCGCAATATTTCATTATCCTTTTAATATCTGTAGACCTTGTAGTAATGCCACCTCTCTTATTACTGATACTAATAATTTATATCTTCTCTTTTTCTGATCAGCCTAGCTAGAAATCTCTTTTAATCAATTTTATTGTTGTTAAAGAACCAGCTTTTGGTTTTATTGATTTTTCTCTATTTTTTTACATTTTCTTCTTTATTTCTTCTCTGGTCTTTATTATTTCCTTTCATCTTACTTTCAATTTCATTCATTCTTGTAAGTTTCTTAAAGGGGAAGCTGAAGTCAATGACTTGAGGCATTTCTTCTTTAATAGGCATTTAATGCAATTTAATAATAAATTAGTAATAAATTTCCCTCTAAAAATGGCTTTGGCTACATCCTACAAATTTTGATATGTGATGTTTTCATTTTTAGTCTAGTCAAAATACTTTATTTCTCTTTTAATTTTTCTTTGTCCCATGGGTTATTTAGAAGTGTATTATGAATCTCCAATTATCTATGGATTTCCTAGAGTTCTAGCTTTGGGGTTTCCAACATATATCTTAAGATCACGGTCTATTTTTACTTGGTATTATACTACTTGCCTGTAATGTAAGAACCGTACAATGGTGTTCTCCATTTCTTTCCCCTCTTCTGGCCTTTGTGCAAGTATTGTCCTACATTTTACCCCTATATATGTTATAAATTCCACAATATGTTTTTACTATCTTTGCTTCACACTGTTGTTTTTAAAGAGATTTAAATATAAGAAAAAAATATTTAAATTAACCTACATACATTTCTGGAGCTCTTTGTTCCTTTCTTACATCCAGACTTCTATCTGGTTTTATTTTTCTTCTAAAAGACTTCCTTGAACATTTTTTCTAGTCTGGGCCTACTCCTGATGAATGCTTTCAAATCTTTATTGGAAAGGTCTTTATTTGCCTTTGTTTTCCAAATATGTTTTTACTCACTAAGGAATTCTAGGCCGACCTTTTTTAAAATTTTCAGTTCTTTTTAAATGTTACTCCGTTATTTTGAATTTGCATTGTTTCCAATAAGAAATCTGCTCTCATGCTTCTCTTTATTCTTTTTATAGTTTCCTGACATACACTCAATTTAAATTTTTGGCAATCAAATGTATTAATATTTTCCTTTGTTATTTCTTTTTTTAATCTCAAAAACAGCTTTCCCCGTGTGCAACTACACCAAGCTTTTATTTAGATATGCCTTAACTCCATGGATGGCAAAATTGTAGGAGATTTTTCAGGCACATTACACTTATCATCCAACTGGAATTGACTTTGTTGTGTGGAGATCAGAATGATGTCCGCAGTGGATCTCTGGAATTCACCCAGGTCATATTATTTAATCAGGAGCTTTTTTCCTGAAACCTTGATCTCAGAGCATCTCATCCCCACTGGTCAGGGCCAGCTGGGTATCATGACCTGGATTTTCTGCAGACCGGAGTTGGGAAGCCATCTTTGATACTGGCCTAGCAAAGAGCCTCTGTCTTCATCTTTATCCTAGCATCAGCCCATTCACAAGATAGTGTCAGTACTTACAAAACTTAGTCCAGCATGATTCACACACAGTCACCTGAGGCCAGTAGAACTCCTACCAGATCTCACTAAACAACTTTGATTCTATAAATTAAAAAAAAAAAAAAAAAAAAAGGCAGTCAAGAGCTCTAACCCTACTCTAATATAGTTAGTTATTATTCCTGAAGAGTTCATACCTATTATCATGAAAGATACACATGGGTCCAAGTCTGTTCCACAAGGCCCTCATTCGGACCAGCAGGCCACCAGGCCATGTTCTTTTAATGACACTAGCAGAAGCCAAGAGAGCAAGCCCTGCTACATAAGCATGTTTCAGATCTTTGCTCACACCACCTCTGCTGCCATTCCTTTGGCCAAGGCAAATCACATGGCCAAACTCAACTTAGTGGGATGGGGACGTGTATTCTGCCCACAAGACAGAATATTTGATGAACAATCATCCAAACTAATGGACCCAGCTTCCACTGGACTCCAGAAGCTTGAAGATCGTAGTAGTGAAAGACATATCTCAATTCCAGCTATGAGAAACAATTTTTAAGGAATGTAACAAGCATGGAAGCCGTAAGTGATTTTCTTTGGCTCACATCAAAAGTTTCACAAACAGGGCTGGAAGCAGTGGTTTATGCCTGTAATTCCAGCACTTTGGGAGGCCGAGGTGGGTGGATCACGAGGTCAAGAGATCGAGACCATCCTGGCCAACATGGTGAAACCCCATCTCTACTAAAAATACAAAAATTAGCTGGATGTGGTGGTGCGTGCCTGTAGTCACAGCTACTTGGGAGGCTGAGGCAGGAGAATTGCTTGAACCCAGGAGGCGGAGGTTGAAGTGAACCGAGGTCGAGGCACTGCACTCCAGCCTGGCACCTGGCGACACAGCAAGACTCTGTCTCAAAAAAAAAAGAAAGAAAGAAAGAAAAAAAAATTTGCCAGACATAGTGTCACACACCTGTAGCTACTCTGAAGGCTGAGGCGAGAGAATTACTTGAACCCAGGAGTTTGAGATTACAGTGATCTATGATTGTGCCATTGTACTTTAGCCTGGTGACAGAGCAAGATCCTGTCTCAAAACAAAACAGAAACAAAAAGTCACAAATAAAGGTGGAATAAACTTCAGTCTCAAGTTCCTCTCCAGGACCCTATTACTCCATGACATAAGCAGGTTAACTAAGCAACCTCCAATACATCTGGCAATTTCATTATGTACTCCATGGCTAAAACCACTCTTTTGTGGTTTTGGGGGAGGGTTGTTTGTTTGTTTTTAGTTAATAAAAATGGGTATTGTTAAAGGGTCATGATTAAGAGACCTGGGTTTTGACTCCAGCTCCACCTACCATGGTGTTGTTGGGCAAATTCTCACCTTCACTGAACCTAGGTTTTTTTCATTTGTAAAATGTTGATAACTCCTCGGGATTTGTGAAGATTAAAAGGAGATGTTTGTGAAATGCTTAGAGCATAAAGAGTACACAATTAGGAGTTTAAAAATAATTTCTTCCCTCACTTCAAAACTAGGCATGATCGCTCCCTCCACTGAGCTCCTAGGGCATTTACTCAATTCAATTAAGCACTGAGATATTTTAGGAATCATGAGTTCATATCTTTATATAGGCCAGGCAGGTATCATGAAAATGTTAAGAAAGCTGCAGCTTCTTTCATACTGGTGCCTTATTTTGCATTTTTTCTGACAGACCCATACGTTGCATATTAAAAGATGTAGGACTATGCTTCTCTGCACAAAGAAATATTTTTTCCAGAGGTTATATTCAAAATATTTAACAGCTGGCCTTCAGCCTGGGCTCCACAGTTGGATGCCTCCTGGCTGTAGTGCTGGAGCCAGGTGCTGCTGGACTGGGGGCAGCGGGAGGATAGACTGAAGTGAGGGCTCAGGGCAGCAGGGCAGTGCCCAGGGACTTGGGCAATGGTCATTTCCAAACCAATATGGAAGTATTTTTTACCACAAGATGCCAGATGAATATAAGCCTTAGTTTAAAAAAAAAAAAAAAGTCTTTTTGGCCTATTCCTTTGTTTTCCTGGGTTTTTCTTTTTCTTTTCTTTCTTTCTTTCTTTCTTTTTTTTTTTTTTTTTTTTTTTTTTAAAGAGTCTCACACTGTCGTCCCAGCTGGAATACAGTGCCTGCGGTGATCTCAGTTCACTGCAACCTCTGCCTCCCAGGCTCAAGTAATTCTCCTGTCTCAGCCTCCTGAGTAGCTGGAATTACAGGTGCACACCACCACACCGGCTAATTTTTGTATTTTTAGTAGAGGCAGGATTTCACCATGTTGCCCAGGCTGATCTTGAACTCCTAACCCCAAGTGATTCACCCGCCTCAGCCTCTGAAGTGCTGGGAAGGCGTCGGCCACTGCGCCCAGTCTGTTTTCTTGTTTTTGATAGAGATGTGAGTAGAAAGAAATCATAATCTTCTATAAGCTCATGCCCCATCAACAGCAGGCAGCCTTCATTCAGCTCCAGCCAAATGTCATGTTGTATCAATTAGAACTTACAGTTTTCTTAACAGAGGCCAGAAATGCAAATTTTTATTGAATTTTTAGTGTCAGCATAATGATTTTTAAATCTCTATGCAGGCCAAACACGGTGGCCTCTCGCCTATTGAATGTATACTATATTCCACCAAGCATCGCAAAAGTTCAAAGATGTGAATTCTGCCCTGAAGGGACTTGATCATCTGATGGACAGGCAAACAAACAAAGAAAAGTTAATTTTATGGTTGGATGGTGCATGTGATGAACTACTCTGTTTAACTAGTAACTTTACCTTGAGTTTATGTCTTATCATTGGGCCAGATTAAACTCTTTTTAGAGTAAAGATTCTATGCTATCTATACTTGTCTTCAGCACCGACTACCTTGCCCATAAGGTTTTGATTGATTTGTTGTCCTCATGATCTCTTGCTTAGCCTGTATATAATTAAATGAACATATGACAACCTTGATGGTGCAGCCATTTCAATTAAGTTATCATCTCCCTGTATAATCAATCTTACAATAAGTACCTTGCAGACAGTAGGTAAGGAATAAAGCCTCCTGGAATTGAACCAACCTGATCTTGTTATGTAGTAGTTGATTAAAGACACAGGCTACATGCAAGAACAGAGCAGAAGGAAATGTAAAAATGCAGGCTCTTCCTTCTGAGACCCATATGGGAAATGAAATTTGAGAGACTGCTATGACTGGCACCTCATTCTCAACCTTTATTTATTTTCAGTGCCAAATGGACCTCCTGGTTACTCTCTGAAATCAAGTGAAATACAAAGGCAGAGACCAAAATTCAATCTGATTATTTTGCTGGAAAACAAAATCTGACTATACCTTACTACCTTTGGAAAACACAAGAATCCCTAGGAAATAGTCATAGTATCAACAATAAGTAGCTATAAGAAAGGACTTGGCTACAAAATAAAATGAAACAGCTGGGTGTGGTGGCTCATCCCTGTAATCCCAGCACTTTGGGAGGCCAAGGTAGGTGGATCACTTGAGGTCAGGAGTTCGAGACCAACCTGACCAACATGGCAAAACCCCGTCTCTACTAAAAATACAAAAAAAGAAATTAGCCTGGCATGGAGGCAGGTGCCTAAAATCCAGCTACTCGGAAGGCTGAGGCAGGAGAATCACTTGAACCCAGGAGGTGGAGGTTGCAGTGAGTAAGGATTGTGCCACTGCACTCCAACCTGGGTGACAGAGCAAGATTGTGTTTCAGAAAAAAACAGAGTAAGAAAATCTTAAAACTGGAAGAATTCATCCATGTAAATAAAGCATCAAAACAACATTTTTCCTCTATTGTTTGGCAGGATTATTTAGTTTTACTACATAGTTCAATCAAATCAATATTTATCATGTCTTTCAATCAAGGTAATATTTTTAACTGATTCTCTTATTTTAAAAGTAGTACGTGCTCATTCAAAGAAAAAATTCAAAAGTGCTCAAAACAACATTTTCTTTATTATTATTAATTTTTTTGAGATGGAGTCTCATTCTGTTGCCCAGCCTGGAGTGCAGTGGCATAATGTTGGTTCATTGCAACCTCCGACCCCTGGGTTCAAGCAAGCCTTCTGCCTCAGCCTCCCAAGTAGCTGGGATTACAAGCACCTGCCACCACACCCATCCAACTTTGTATTTTTAATAGAGACTGGTTTCATCATCTCGGCCAGGCTGGTCTTGAACTCCTGACTTTGTGATCCACCTGCCTTGGCCTCCCAAAGTGCTGGGATTACAGGCGTGAGCTACTGAGCCTGGCCTCAACATTTCCTTTCTCATCCCTCTTCACTTTCCTCAACCGTTAAATTCCTAAGTGTAATTCCTATTAGTAATTTAGTTCATCTCCTGCCGGGTCTTTTCTCTGCTCACTCAAAATCTATATATATGTTCACATATGGCTCTTTTTCCCCAAGGACATTGGACTTATACTATATACTATTCTGCAGCTTAATTTTTTTCTTCCTGTTCAGTCAGTTTACATGTTAATCTGTCTCAATCTCCTTTGGGACCACATATTATTTCATGGTATTAATAATACCATACTTTGTTCTAACAATACCTCAATTGAGAATTCTTAATGTTGTCTCCAATTTTTTACCATTACAAACAGTGCTGCAGTAAATGTCACCAGTTTAGATTTTAACTTACTTTTTCATTTTAACAGGACTGTGGAAATTGAAGTCATTGCAGAGTGTGGATCTGTCATTCAATGGGATATTGCAAATTGAGTGGTCTGATTTTCAGAATTGCTTGCAACTGGAGAAACTCTACTTAAAGAGCAACAAGATATTCAAAATTCACCCACAAGCCTTCAAGGACCCCAAAAAATTACAGGTTCCAAAATCATTTTATAATACTTGAATATGCAGATACATGGGCAATTACATTAGAAGTGTATTTCCGTTGAAGAGTTTCTTCATGTCCAGTAGTACTGGCTATTAATCAAAAACTGTGAGTCTATTTTAAGATGCCTTAAAAGAGCTGAAGTCTCTTTCTTGCCTCAGAAATCAAAGGCCACAATAAGGGACATGAATTTTACTCCAACCTAATACTCAACAGCAAGAATTGACACGTTGTTTTTCTAAATCAAATTAAATCCAACTCCAAGTTTCCACTTAGCAGTTGGCAAGAAATTAAAACTTAGTTATTAGTGAGGCTGTCTCCCTAAGCTGCAAGATTGGTCAAAGGTCTCAGGGGTCTTATGCAATCTGGAACTCCTGAGGAGGCTGATGCTAAAATGTCAATGACCCAGGACTAGATGGGCCTCTGAAAGCCAGTGATCCCATTGCTTCCATGTCAAAATTGGACACGAAATAATAAAAATGATAACGATAATATTTCCACACTTGTATAGCATGTACCATGTGCCACATGCAGTTCTAAACATCCAACCCATATTGGGGAGATTTATGTCACATTTTGGGTCCATAGTTCCTGTCTCTGGCACATTGCAGTTAATCTTTCAAGGTGCCAAGAACTCCCAGAGCCCTGTTCTAGGTCTGGCAGCTTCAGCCTCTTCTCCAAGCACTTTCCTCCACACCCTTCCCCTTTGGGAGGATGTTGTAAAATCTCCTCTCAGTGGTCCTTTAGCAACACCAGAGTGGCCTGCAGTGTGGCGCTATGAGGTGGTTTGAAAGAGTCTTTAGTCCTCCATCTCCATAACCTCACCACACCTCTCATTCTTTGTATAGGACAGCACCATTCAATAGAAACATACAAAGTGAGCCACACATGCAATTTTAAATGTTCCAGTAGCTAGAGTGAAAAAGTAAAAATAAGCAAGTGAATTTCATCTTAGTGATAAGTATTATTTACCCAATATTATCTTTTACACATCATGAATATAGAAATTATTAATGAGATATTTTATATCCCCTTTTCATAGTAAGGCTTCAAAACCTGGTGGATATTTTATGCCTACCACACAACCCAATTTGGACCACCCCTGTTTTAATTGCTCAATAGCCATGTGTAAGCTCTTTGAGGGCATACAACATTATCTGTTTGGTTTTCCGGTGCTTAGCATATGCCGGTACCTGACACGTATTTTTAAATACTTGTTAAATGAACAGAGGAATGAATAAGTGGATGATGGACGTGGATAGGTGTATTAGTTATCTATTGATGTGGCTATCATATTAAGCAATGTCAACATCGACGACTGAGATTTTCCCAGTGTTCTGTAAAGTGCTATTCAGGCATACCTGCAAGATAAGCCTCCAGCTCCCCACTTCCAATCAGAATGGCTCCTGGAGTCCCTCCTCTGCAGAAGGAAGTCTAGGGAAGGAGTGATGGGGAGCGTGGCCTTCAGCCAGCTGCCTGCACTTAAACCTAGCCTCGGCCACTCTCCAGCCATACTGCCTTAGGCAAGTTATCAAATCTCTCTGTGTCTTAGTTTTCTCCTCTGAGAAGTGGAGATATTTTAGTTCCTTTCAGAGCTTTGTGAGAATTAAGTGTTTTAATACATATACAGTGCTTAGAACAGTGCTTAGAATACAGTAAGCACTTTCTAAATGTAGTCTGTGTATACAAATTTTAAAGTGGCCACTGTCCCCTGCTCTTTTAACATAGAAATCTGATTAACGCCACTTCTTGGTTAAAACGCTTCTAAGATTTCACTGCAAGGACCTGACCCCTGTCTGTCTCTCCAGCCTCCTTTCAAGCCACTCTTTCCTGGCTCCCTGCATCCCTGCCTCTGTTTTCACCTCAAGCCCTCCCCAATTGCTGGTCCTTTGCCTGGAAGAGCCAACTTCTGTTAAACCTGTCAGTTTTGCTAAAATATTATTCCCTCAGGGAAGACTTCCCTGGGCCCTCAGATTAAATTAGTTCCCCTTTTATAAACACTTATAACACGCTGCATGTTTCCCCTCATTGCGCTTATCCCAGCTGAAATTATTTGGTTTTAGGTATGGCTAATTGTTAATGCCTGTGCCCTCAAACCCTTCTACCCTATGGTAAGCTCTTTAAAGACATAAAGCTTTTTTAGACAGAAAGCTTTAAAGACACAAAGAGCTTTAAAGCTCTTTCTTTTCCAGGGCTTAGCATATGCCTGGTACCTGACACATATTTTAAGATACTTGTTGAGTAAACAAAGGAATGAATAAATGGGTGATGGACATAGGTAGGTATATTAGGTATCTATTGCTATATAATACATTACTGACAACTTATCATCTTAAAACCACACACATAGATTATCTCACAATTTCTATGGGACAGGAATCCAGGCACGGCTTACCTGGGGCCTCCACTTCAGGGTCTCTCAAGAGGCTACGATCAAAATATTGGCCAAGGCTGGAGTCTAACCTAAAAGCCCAGCTAGGAAAGGATTCACTGCCAAGTTCATGTGGCCATCGGCAGGATTCAGTTCCTTGTGGGCTGCCGGAGTAAGGGCTGAGTCCTTTGCTGGCTGTTGGCCAAAGCCTGCCCTCAGTTCTGTGCCACGTGGGCCTCTCCATAGGGCAGTTCACAACATGGCAGCTTGCTTCAGAGCCAGCTAGGGATAGAGTCTGCTACCAAGAACATTACAATTCTTTGTAATGTCATCATGGAAGTGACATTCCATTGCTTTTCATAGTCTGTTGGTTAGAAACAAATCACAAGTCCTGCTCACACCCAAGAGGAGGAGAGTACTCAAGGGCATGATCACCGAGGAGGTGGGATCATTGGAAACCATCCTAGAGTCTGCCTGCTACAGTAGTCATGAGGACAGATGAGAAGGTCCACTTAACTTGGTAGTGCTCCCCAGTTTTCCACAAACAGGCAGTCGAATTGCCTGGGAACCTCACTTAGTATATTATTTACTCTCTATACGTAATTTGCCCTTCATCTGTTGTGTTTCCTGTGCACTTCTATCGTGCTCTATTAGCCTTCTGCAGCTCACAGGTGATAGATGCCACAGGCAGACTAAAAATCAACCCTGAGAATGTTTTAAATACAGCTGTAATTCTCAATGCACTGGAACCGCCCCAGAATCAGACCGTTTCTTCTCCTCTATTATCCCTTCTGCATGTTTGGCAATAACTCTAAAAACTGGTTTTGGAACATGATGGACATATTTGGTACCAAAAAAGCTGAATATCAAAATGAATATTGTTTTTCTTCTGGGCGAAGAATTTAATACTTGCACTATTCTATGTGTTTTCCCATGTGGAAATCTTTTCAGAAGCCAGATAGATTTTTCAAAGCATAAATTCATCACCATGTTTTGATGGGATGAAATAAGTTTCACTGACATTTCAAATTAGGATTTCTTTTCCTAATCGTATCCCATTCTTCTTAAATGCAGTGATTTGTGAAGCGATATCATATGTGCTTCTCCCAATCTTTCCATAATATATACTCCTTTCAAATGCTGGTAGATGGGTATTTCTTTAGCCAAATTGGACCATTCTGTTTTACTCCTCTCTCAGAAATTGTTCCTCCTGAATCATTTTATTAATTTTCTGTCCTCCCTCCAGTTTTGCTTTTGGTTCCATGATTTGTAATATAATAAGATGCTAGGACAAAAAATAAATGCAGACATGTACTAAAAAGCAAATAATTACCTGAAAAACATCAGAGTGTTTCAATCTGGTGTCAAGGGATACATAAGAAAGTTACTGATCCTCACCAAGACCAGGCCAAAGCTAAGTAATTTTTTTCTTTCCAATCCCACAGTCTCCTGCCTCCAATTTTTGGCAACCTTCCTTTGAAAGTCAACACTGCTTGGCTATTCAACAGTGGAAAATTTACCCTCACTACCGAAGTACACAAAAAATTCTGATTCTATATGTGATGGTCTTGTTTGTGGCACTGTTTGATTTTTTTGCTCGAATAAGCCCTTTAGGAATTTATATAACCCAAGATGTAAATGCTGATTTTTTTCCCCCAGGTGTCTATAAAACAATTGGCCTTAATAACATTCAGCCTTTCTGGCTATCATTCATTGTCCTCTTTGTTAAAATCAAGGACTGTGTTTTCTTTTTTTTATAACTTTCTCTTCTCTTAATAACTACCTGCCCATCCCCAAACCTCATAAGCCATCTTGGTGCCTCAGCCCCCAGTCTCCTTAACCCAGCCCTTCTTTCACTGTAGTGCGGCAGGGCTCAGGCTCCGGGAGGGTATGTTCTGCAGTGGAAGGCACACAGCTATGAAGCCAGATGAGACCTCTGCTCCGCCATTGCATTCCTTCCTTCCTGTTGTTCACAGAGCACCTGCTGTGTACCAGGTGCTAGGCTCTATGTGAGATGTACTGTGTGGCATAACCCAGTTTCTTCCTCTGTAGGAAAGGTAAAAATGAGGAAATTGTTAAGGTCAGAGATCATGTACATAAAGCACCCTGTAGCATGTCTGGGACCCAGCAGGGCTCTGCAAATGGCAGCTAGAGCTCCTCCTAACTGTGCTTTCCCTGCTATGTCATGCTCCTGCCGTGTCCGACATCTACAGATCCTGTTCTCTGTTTCTAGAGCCACTGGATCCTTCTTGTTCCCCTTTCCCCTTCATTTCTGATCAGACTAGAAAAATTAGTCATACTGCATGTACTGAAAGCCATGGATGCAGAGAAATGTACTACTACCCTTGAGATAATATTTGATGCAAAAGGTCTCTCTGTGAGGCCAGGCGCATGCCTGTCATTCCAGCATTTTGGGAGGCCAAGGCATGGGGATTACTTGAGCCCAGGAATTTGAGACCAACTGAGCGACATAGTGAGCTTTCATCTCTACCAGAAATATATAAATAAGATTTCTGGTCGACCACAATTCTGTGTTCCGTGTCTTCGTCATCCAATATTTTCTGCCACTTTCAAGACTGCAGTACTTCTAGAAATGTTTGATCCGGCATCTAATTCTAGATCTTGAAAACATGAGCGTCTAGGTTTTCTTTAACAGTACAAATTACACTCAGGAAAGAAGGAAGAGAAAAATGATTAGGCATTGAATATAGGCATGATACCTAAAGCTTTCACATACCTTTAATACTCACAGCAACCCTGGGAGGGAGGCTTATAGAAAGTAAACCATTTGTCAAGACTCGTAAAGTTCTTAGAGGTAGAACAGAGACTTAAAACCCACTATTACCTGACTTGTAAACCAGAATTAAATTCATATTGCCTCCATAGAGGCATAAATAGTATTTTTCTGTAACGCATTTATTTTATCTCTAAATGTCTTTATCCATAGACTATCCTAAACTCGTTTCTTCTCAAACAGGTCAGAGACCTCAGCAACAACGCTCTGACCACCATCCTACCAATGATGATCATGGCTCTAGAACTTCCCCATCTGGTGGTTGACTTGGCTGATAATCACTGGCAGTGTGACGATAGCGTGGTAGTCTTTCAAAATTTTATTTCTGAATCCTGGAGGAAAAAGTGGAATGTCATTTGCAACAGGTCTATAGGTAAGTCAGTAAGGTTTCTCTGAAAAGGCCCCATTTATACTGAAAAAATGCACATACAAATTTTAGTCTCATCTGAAGTAATGACAGTCCCCTGAAAGCAAAAATGCTGATCTCTGGCATTAGTTAGTCTTGGGCTGTGCCACAGAAGAATCGCTGGGACCTAAAAACTGTTTTCCTCAGTTCATCAATTATTTTCTTTATGTGGTCAAAGAAACACAGCTTAACTCACTCAGAATCAGTTGGATTTGGTCAACAGGAGGAATTCCACTAGAAGAGAGTCTTGTTCTGTCACACCAAACTTTATTCTCAAGAACCATAGACACGCTGTAGGCTTTAAACAAGAATGAACACATGAATCAAATTTAATGTCACAGTTTTATCCCAATTCTTAACAAATAATCTGTTAAAGAACTTTTAAAACCAGAAACATCATTATTTTAAATGTTTGCTAACACTCTGAAAGTGTGATCCTCTACATACACAAAACACACACACACACATATTACAAAAGCATATTTTCCTTTGATTTGTTCCTTACCTCTCTCCCAAAGTGCTGGAATATGTTACTGGGGTTGGATATTCTGGGAAGTTTTTTTTTTCACTATTAACTACCTTGGCTAAATCTCAACCTTATAACTAGAAAAAAAAGTCCATTTAAAAAAATGAGGACTAGATTCTGTTCTGTTCAGGACTACCTTTCAAACAGGAGCATGGCCATGCCTACCAGGTTTAGAGGAAATCCATGAAGATCAGAGAGAAGTCTTAATGTCATCAGCTACATTTGTTTCACTTCACAACTGGCATTCTGAGGGTAGAGAGCAAAATGTCAGAAACCAAGAGAAAAAACTGAATATTTCAGCTGTTTACCAGCACTGGAGAATGGTGAGGAAATAAAATTGCAAACCTGGGTAGGGCCAAGACAGGTGTTGCAGGAGGCTAGTAGAATGTTCTGGCAAACATGGAGAGGCCATGTACATATGTCTGTTCCTCTATTCTGGCTTCTTCCTCCCACAGGCAGCAGTGAGGCAGGAACCCTAAGGAACATGCAACCTCCTGGACCTCTGAGCAACAGACCTCAGCCTGATAGCCATGTGTAAATGCATACAGCCATAGACATGCTGTTGGCATTAAACAAGAATGAATAAAATTTTTAAACTGCTTATTATCACGTAATGTACACTTTAACATACATAGCTAGATAAGGACTGAGGAGGACTCACAGAAGCTTCTGAAACCCCTAGAATCTGGAGATGGGAGCAGTGGCTCACACCTACAGTCCAGCTGTTCAGGAAGCCGAGGGAGGAGAATCGCTTGAGGCCAGGAGTTTGAGACTAGCCTGGGCAACATAGTGACAACCCTTGTCTCTATAAAGCGGGAAAAAAAAAGCAGCCCGGGTGTGGTGGCTCACATCTGTAGTCTCAGCTACTCTGGAGGCTGAGGAGGGAAGATCGCTTGAGCCAGGAGTCTGAGGCTTCAGTGAGTTATGATCGTGCCACTGCACTCCAACCTGGGTGACAGAGAGAGGCCCCAATCCTGAATAAAGGAAAAACCCCTGGAATCTTATTTCAATGCTCGCTCAATGTGTATTTTTTATTCACTTGCAGGGAGTGAGGAGGCCAATGGGAGAACCCCCCAGAGCAGAATTTCCAGGGAAACCCACCTTCCTTCCATTCATCTGCATAGCGTGAAAAGCCTCATAAGGAGCAAAGCAGAGAGGCCCCAGGGAGGAAGGCACACAGGCGTTTCTACTCTGGGAAAGAAGGCAAGGGCCAGCTCTGGTCTCAGGGAGAAGCAGAGATGGCTGCCAAGAAGTGTTAGAAGCACCCGGGATGTGCAGGCTGCCGGCAGAAAGGAGGACGCTCCCCAGGACCTGGCTCTGGCGGTGTGCCTGTCCGTGTTCATCACATTCCTTGTCGCCTTCTGTCTGGGGGCTTTCACAAGGCCTTATATCGACAGACTGTGGCAACAAAAGTGCCGGAACAAAAACCCTGGCCAGAACAATGGGTTTTCAAATGAGGGCTTCTACGACGACATAGAAGCTATGGGACACACACCACACCCTGAGACCCATCTGCACCGAGCATTTCCTGATCTAAGCCTCTATGAGAACCAGACCCCTTTCTGGGTGACACAGCCACAGCCACAGCCACACGCCACCGTAATTCCTGATAGAACTCCGGGAAGGAGCAGCGAGGATCCTGGCAGTCCGCAGAGCTCAGGACAGTGCGAGGACAACACCGGGGCAGGAAGTGGAAATGACGGTCCAGCCTATTCCATTCTCCAGGGACATCCACATGCCAGAAACCGTGAACTAATGTCAGCAGCACAGGACCACATCCATAGGAGTGATGTTCTTGGAGAATGCACTTATGAAACTGTGGCCCAGGGAGAGCCTCTCAGTGCACACTCAGTGGGCGTCTCTTCTGTAGTGGGCATGTCACACGCTGTCTCCAGCTCAAACCATCATGATTCCAGTGAATTAGAGCCATCTCTCTCTGGAGAAATGACAGCTTCCCTCTGTAAAATGCTAAGGCATGCAGAAGCACAGAGGATTGGAGAGAGTATGGAAAGAGGGGGCACTGAACAGTCACTCTGGGACTCACAGATGGAATTTTCTAAGGAAAAGCAAGTGAGACGGTCCATTGATTTGCTGAGCATACAGCAGCCAGGGCTGTCGGGGGCAAGTGCTGAGGAAGAGCTTTTGGCCCACTACAGCGAGGTCCCATGCAGTGACCCAGGAGACACAGGCCTATCAGTCTTTCCTCTAAGATGGAACGGTGGCCCGGGTGTCACTCCTGCTAACGAGGAACCAGTGCAGAAATCCACTCCTTCTGACATTTGGTGTGTGGTGGAGAGCGACTGTGACTCTGATGAGGGGTCTCTGTTCACTCTGAGCTCTGAAAGTTCAGAGGGTACAAGGAGCAAGACTGAAGAGGCAGCGCCTGACAAGGAGCCCTTGCAGGATGAGGAGCCCCTACAGGACAAGGAGCCCTTGAAGGACAAGGATCCCCTGCACGACAAGGAGCCCTTGCAAGATGAGGAGCCCCTGCACGATGAGGAGCCCCTACAGGACGAGGAGCCCTTGCAGGATGAGGAGCCCCTGCAAGACGAGGAGCTCCTGCAGGATAAGGAGTCCTTGCAGGATGAGGAGCCCTTGCAGGATGAGGAGTCCCTGTGTGATGAGGATCCCCTGCAGGACGAGGAGCCCCTGCAGGATGAGGAGCCCCTTCAGGACGAGGAGCCCTTGCAGGATGAGGAGCCCCTGCAGGACGAGGAGCCCCTACAGGACAAGGAGCCCTTGAAGGACGAGGAGTCCCTGCACGACGAGGAGTCCCTGCACGACGAGGAGCCCCTACATGACAGGGAACCCTTGCAGGATGAGGAGTCCCTGCATGATGAGGAGCCCCTGCAGTATGAGGAGCCCCTACAGGATGAGGAGCCCTTGCAGGACGAGGATCTCTTACAGGACAAGGAGCCCCTGCACAATGAGGAGCTCCTGCAGGACAAGGAGCCCTTGCAGGATGAGGAGCCCTTGCAGGACGAGGAGCCCCTGCACAACGAGAGCTCAGGGACAAGCAAGAACAATGTAACAGCGGCAGACAATCTTGAGGAAAATGTCACCTTCCAAACAATTCCAGTGAAATGCGAGAATCAGGACTATTCATTTGAAAAACACCTCATTTCCTCTCCAGACTCTGGCTTGTACAAGACTCATCTGGAAAATGCCTCTGACACTGATAGATCTGAGGGCCCATCACCCTGGCCCAGATCACTGGGGAATAGTCCCTTAGGGGATGAGATTCCAGGCATGTCCACCTATGATTATGACGCAGCTCTTCAATCCAAGGCAGCAGAATGGCGTTGCTCACTTAGAGACTTAGAATGTTCAAATGTGGACGTTTCACCACAGACACCATGTTCTGCTGAAGTTCCCTCAGATCCTGATAAGGCTGCCTGCCATGGAAAAGACTCAGACATTTGTAAATAAGAATCTTTCATTCAGGAAATAGACACACTCTAAACAATATTCCTTTAAAGATCACTGCAGGGGAAAACTAAGACCTTCACAACAAGCTCTTGAAGGAGACGACATGAATTCCAACCAGGTAGACACTGATGCAAATGGGGGGTTTGTGTGTGCACTTGAGAATGATGATTCTAGAAGGGTTAGAAGCCAAACACACTTGTTACCATTCTATGGGGTGAACCTGCTCTTCAGTGTGAAAGAGAAAGAGGGGAATGTTTTTAGATCATTCCAAGAACCATGCACCATTACTACAAAAGCTTCCAGACAAAACCAGTTCACCAAGAACACAGAAGCACGTCATCGATCGGTTGGGGTAAATATTCAGAGGAGAATCTGTTGCGGTTAGACAAAGACGATGTTCACTTTCCTTCTCAAATACAAACCCGGAGCAGTCTGAAGGGAGTTGGCTTTCTGTAAAGAACAGCTTTAGGATGACAAAGACCAGGATGTTCGACTTGATCATCAGAGGGAATTCAAGTGACATTTTTTCATGCATATTGAAGCACTTCAGTGGAAATGCTGGATAGATTTTAATGAATTCTGAATGCACACTAGCACAACTTTTTGGAGGCTGATCGTGAAACTGCAAAACTGGAAAAATTCCGAGTAATTATAAATGTTTTTAAAGAAGTTATGTTAACAGAGAAGAGGGACCACTTTTTAGAACAAAGTGTAAATTAAAAATCAATTTTCAAGAAAAGAATTGATGATTTCTGTAAAAAAGAAAAAGGTTCTCTGGCATATCCTTGCCTAGCCCATCCTTGGCGTGACTCGCCCCACTCTGGGCATCATGAGCTGTGTCCTTCTGTTCATCCGCCTGCTTCTTGACATTTTCTCATCATCCTTCCTGACACCACCCCCTCTCTGCTTGCCCTCTTAAAGACAGCACTCTTCAAGGGTTTTTGTTTCTCCTTAGTCTTTCTTTATGATTCCTTTTCCACCCTCCTTGGACCCCACTGCCTCAACAACCAGCTCTACACAGACACTCCAGATCTGCATGGCAAGCCCTACCTCCATCCCAAACTCCAGACTTGCATTCTCAGCCCTAGTTGCTCAAACCCATGTAGGTCATCTGAGCACCTAAAATTCACCGTTTTCTTTTAATAAAATAGTAATAGACTCGGGGTCTCCCTGTATAGCCCAGACTGGTCTTAAACTCTTGGGCTCATGCCTGTAATCCCTGCACTTTGACAGGCTGAAGTCCTCCCACTTTAGCCTGTCTAAGTGCAGGGATTGCAGGCTTGAGTCTCTGTGCCTGGCCAAATTCATCATTTTCTTTCACAAATATAATCTCTTCTATTTCCTTACTTGGTCAAGAGTATCATAAAATCCACCCAGTAAACCCAGTTAAAATTTCTGACTTAACCTGTCTCCTTCTTTTCATTTCCTATATCTGAGCTGCCTCTAAGCTCTGGGCAGTGGAAGATCCTGAATGTTTATACAGGGGGACATTTAGGCCTGGCAATATGGAGAAGGGGCTAGCTAATTTGTGTTAAACCAGTGTTTGCATAGAAAGCATACTGTTTTTACTTACAGGTATATTTATTTAAGGTAGACTAAGGTGGAAGGTGCTGGAGTTCTGTGGAAGGACCTTAAGATTCTCCTAGTCTACCTGTTGGCATCATCACTAATCCAACAGGATCTAACTCCTCAATAACTCTTAACTTTATTAAATCTGTTCTCAATCCCCAAATAAAGCACCTCCCTTGTCTATTGCCTAGATTATTGTGACCTTTAGTACTTCTCCTTGCCCCTCATTCACCCCTAAATAATCTTATATCCAACCCATCATGCTCCTGCTTAAAAACTTTTGATGGCTCCTACTGTCTGTACAAAAACCAAATTCTGTAATCTGGACCCACACTACCTTTCCAATTTCATCTCATCACATTATCACTTGACTGCACACACTACATTCTGGTTTATGTCATGTAACATCAATCATTTATTTATTTCAGCAAAGCCTTTAGGCCTTTTCTAGGCCCTCATCAATTTCTCCCCAATTGCCATAATTGTGATTTTGAACTTTCACTGTCCTTGAACTTTCATGAGAATATTTAGGAAGAAGCTCCTCACTCACCTACTCCTTAGCTGTAAACATTCTTATGTGCACATCTACCCTTATTCCTGTCCTCCTATGACCCAAGGCCATGGGTCCATTCATGTTTCTCTTGCTCTTCCAACCTCCCCCTATCTAATGGGTTCTTCCCACAGGATATAAGTCTGCTCAAGTATCTTCAATACTAAAATTAAAGAAAATGCCACCCTGCAGCTCCCTCAAAATTCCACCTTCTTCCCTCATAGCTAGGTGCCTCAAAGTGGTGGGCAGCGGCTCCCCATGGCGTCTTCAGCACACTGCAGCCTGGCTTCAGCTCACCTTTCTTTCAACCTGTGCCAGTAGAGGTCACCAACAACCTCCAGTTGCCAAGTACAATAGACTTCAGTCTTCACCAGGGAAATCCTCTGCAGCATTCCCCAAAGCTTAGCTGAAGGAAGAAGTACAGGCTCCTATCTTTGACCGCTGTTGACCACTCCCACCTTGAAACTCATTTTCAGTGGCTTTTGTGATACACCTCTGTAAAGATGAGATACCAGGAGTACACAAATGGCAAGACACAGGGATGACTGAAGAGAGTTTAATGAAGGAATCATTTGCAAAGATCTAGGATTAAAGGAAACCAGCAAGGGAGGGTGAAGAACCTATAGGCTAGCAACAGGGGAAAGCCTTGACACCCTTAGACCTGTAGAGACAAGGCAGGTTGCAGCTGTGAGGTTGCCCAGCCGGAGCCGTGGTCTTTGGCGGACTATAGCCACTAACAGTCCATTTACAGCAGAAGGAAGCCAGGGGATGATCACCCCAGCCTCTCTCTTCTCACTCTCCAGTCTCTTGGCAGTGCCACCCAGAGGCTGAACTCTTGAAGCCAGAGGACAAGAGAAGAAGTTGATGTGATCCACAGCAATCGGCCTTCCAGGCCACAGAGCAGGATGAAGGATAGAAAGTGGATTCGGAGGACAAACAGAATATCCAGCACACACTTCCTCCTAATTGTTCTGGCTCTCTGTGATACCTTCTCAGGCTCCTTTTCTGACCCCTCTTTCTATATTCACCTCATATGTTTCTCAGGGCTTGGTCTTTGGCCCTGTGGTCTTTTCACTCAGTTTGCTTTCTCCATGTGAGCTATCAACCATCATGGCTTCAACCACTAGCTAAGTGCTGATATTTCCCCTTTCTATAACTCCTAGCTTTGAAATCTTTCTGGAACTTTACACTCACATCCAGTTGCCTATTAGATATCTCCATGGGCACTTCAAGCTAAGTGTACACAAAATGAAACCCATCAGCTTTCCCTAACCCTCTCCACTCACGGAATCTGATCCTCTGTGTTCTCATCTCACTCTCCACCTGGCTGCTCCATCCAGACATTTAGAGTCATTCTTTTGATGTCTCTCTCCTCCCTTCTTTTATCTAACTCATTGGTCACTAAGTACAGCCAATTCTGGCTCCTAAGTATCTTCCAAACGTATCCCATCCTCTCTGTCCACACTGCCACAGCTTTCACCTTGGCAAACTTTCACCTTGACACTGTGAGATCTATCGTAACAGTGCTTTCTGTATTTTCTGTATTAGTCATCATTCTCCAGAGAAACAGAATCAATAGGATACATACAGATAGAAAAATACTTATTATGAAGAACTGGCTGATGTGATTACGGAGGCTGAGAGTTTCCGTAATCTGTTGTCTATAATATCAAGGTCCAGGAAAGCCAGTGGTAGAGTTCCAGTTTAAGCCCAAAGACTTGAGAACCAGGAGAGCCAGTGTTGTATGTCCCAGTCTGAATCCAAATGTCTGAGAACCAGGAGTACTGGTGTCTAAGTGCAGGAGAAGATAATGTCTCAGCTTAAGAAGACAGATGAAAGCCCTCTTTGCTCCACCATTTTGTTCTATTTAGGCCCTCAGTGGGTTGAGTGCTGCCTGCCCACATAGGTGAGAGCAATCTTTACTCAGCTGCTGACTCAAATGCTCATGTCTTCCAGGAACACCTTCACAGACACACCCAGAAACCATGTTTTACCGGCCATCTGGGCATCCCTTACCCGTCAAGTAGGCGCATAAAATTAACCATCACATCTCCCGTCCCACCTCCCTTTACTATTCTCCACACTGCAGCCCGGAGGTGGTTTCTAAAATGCAAATATGATCATGTGGCTTTCCTGAGTAGAACCCATCCATTGGCTATAGGTTTTTCCGTTTCTCTAAAGCTCCACATGTAACCAAAACACAGGTTCAGTCGCTCACCACCTGCACAGTCCAATTAACAAGATGGAGACTGGTATGAAGAAAGTGACTTTATTCCAAAGCATAGCTTAGTGGAAGAAGTACAGACTTATGCCTTTAAGGATATCACTTCATTTTTGGGGCGGAAAGCAGAGGCTTTTAAGCGAGGATTTGGCATGAATGGCATGCAGGGGAGGGAGCAAGCAGATGTAGGGTCTGCATGACTCACTATAGTGCTGTATCTACAGAGCTGGCACCATCGTGGGCAGAGCTAACTTGTAAGGTGGCCACTGTCTTGAGATCCACTCCAGGTGAGAGAGAGCTCTGTTGCAGGGACACTTCAGGTTGTAAATTGACTGTTGTCTCCTGAGGCCATCTCCTGGTGGAACAGTTCTTTCTCTGGCACATAGTTATTAGGTTGGTGGAAAAGTAATTACGGTTATTGCCATTACTTTGCCAAATTACTTTTGTGCCAACCTAATAGGTAAGCTTGCCGTGTAGGAAGTGTCTGGTGAGGGGAAGGTAAGGTTATAATTGCATTCCTAACGAGCTAAATAACAAGTGAGGAACAAGGGAAAAGTGGAAAGAGAAAAGAAGGAAAAAACAAAGCATAACTCATTCTCTTTCTCTTAGAAAAGCAGGGGTACTTGGTTACACACATGCCTGTCTGTCTCCCAGCCCTTGCCCATGTTGTCCCTGCCCGAAGCACTTTTTCACGAACGAGCCCTCCTTTAGCTGATAAGCTCCCACTTAGGTCTCCACCGTGTTGTCATCTCTTCAGGGAAGACGTCTCGGACCCCAGAGTGAGTTAGATTTCCCTACTACAAATTCATCATTACACAGCATTGGCCTCCGCATAGGAGAGCTTATCACAAGTAAAATTAAATAAGTATTTCTATGATTATTGGTTTAGTGTCTGTCTGCCCCTTTAATACTTTAAGTGCCACACAAACAAAAAAAAATTGTGTCTGTCTCCCCAAGACTGGGCACTGAGTAGGTTCTTAATACATGCATTTATTGCATAAATGGAAGAGCAAACTTTAGTACAGCACACAAGGACATCTAGCATCTGTCCCTGCTTACTGCCAGGCTTCTATTTCATGGTGCTTTGCCCCATCCTAGCATCCAAAGTTCAAGCCAGTGCACCAAACTGCTTGCAGTTACAAACTCACCAGACTACATTATTCCACCATGTCTTGGCCTGTATTGCTGCCTGCTTTCTGGGTGGTACCTCTGACCTCCCCACCAAGTCCCATCTCATCTGCCTGTCACGTGTCTACTCTTCTTTCAATAAACTGTTTATGGATTATGCCCTCCATGAGCTTTTCTCCCCTTATTCCACCCAAGTAGAATCTACCAATTCCTTCTTCCTTGGGGCCTCCATTCTACCGTGCTGTGTATTGTAGAAGAAACAAGGATTCACATGGCTTTACTGAGATCTGCTAGAGACTCTGCTATTGGCCAACTTCCAACTCAGGTGAAATTCAGCTTCGCCAAGAGTTCACTCCAATGGGGAATCCATAAACTCATCTCAGGGCTGGCAAGTATTTCATAAAGTGAAAAATTACTTCATATTCCATCAGCACAGAGAAAAAAGGAATATACAGCATTCACTATTTTTGTTTGTTTTGTTTAAACTTTCACAAGAAGCTTTTGGTAGCATGGCATAAATGTCACAGTTTATATTTTAGGTGTTGCAAATAACTCAGCAAGCCTCTTGTTTCTTGCAAAAACAAATTTTAAAAACCCTTCTCAATATGCTTGCCGTAAGCTTGGCTAAAATGCCTTGATGTGAGTGATATTTAAAGCCTTCCACTACCAGATTTGTAAAATGTCTCACCCTTGGATTCTGTTCTCAAATTGCCTCAAGCTTTAAACTACCTAAGTTCTACAGAGTCTTTTTATCCCAGTTGTTCCCTCTCTTTTAGTTTCACTTGTTTCAGTTATGTCTCTAGTCCCATTATTAAATGACTTTTAAAACATATTTCATTTTTTAATTTTTTTAAATCAAAACATATTCCCCCTTTGTATTTCTTTAGCAGAGTAACTCAAACACGTTTTTTTTCAACCTAACAATTCCACATCAGCATATTTTAGTCTAAGAAACATTTTTTGAAAATCTCTGGTATAATTTACCTTTACATGTTCCTAAAACCATTATATAAGTTGGGGCCTATGGCCACAAATCCAAAATATGAAACAATAAAACCTTATTCTCCTTGAAGAGCAGCAAATGCCTTACATGAATTGCCTTTTTAATGTTGCTTCCTAAAACCCCTTCCGGTTCCATAAAATCATTTTGGGATCAGACGGACAAAAATTTTTCCCTATCTCTCTACAGTAGTCCAGGGTGTGAGGCCTAAGATTATCTCTTTCTTCTTGGGAATACTTTGTCCAGTTCTTTTTGGTGACCATGCACTGCAAGGGGAAAAACGGGAGTAACCAAGAGTAACCAGGAATAGCTGCTAAAACCACAAAACAGAAAATAAATGCCAGCAAGCAGATGTCCATGTATTTCAGTCTGTTTAAAAGACACTTTGGGAGGCCGAGGTGGGTGGATTACGAGGTCAGGAGTTTGAGACCAGCCTGGCCAACATAGTGAAACCCCATCTCTGCTAAAAATACAACAAATTAGCTGGGCGTGGTGGTGGGCTCCTGTAATCCCAGCTACTTGGGAGGCTGAGACAGGAAAATCACTTGAACCTGGGAGGCGGAGGTTGCAGTGAGCCAAGATCACACCACTGCACTCCAGCCCGCACAACACTGCAAGACTCTATCTAAAAAAAAAAAAAAGACAAAAGTCATGCCACTTACAGATACACATTTTCTCTGAGGAACTTCAGGTCCAAGGGAGATAAAGGTAAGATGGGGAGAAGGGGTTCTTACATCCTATGAGTGACAAGGTTTGATGAATTTCATTTGTGCTTTACACAAGATTAATATGCCATCAAATAAATGTAAGTTTCAGGCCACAGGCTTAAGAAAGCAAGTGCTTTCATGAGCCTGTCCACTCAAGAGTATGGGTAAGAGTCCCATCTTTCTGCTGCCTGATAATCTCATGCTCATGACAGCTTGAGGACAAGACCTCTGTCTATCTTAATCTAGTTTCTGCAAAAACCTAAGCCAGTTTTTTTTTCAAATTTCCACCTTAATGTTTTACTACTACCTGCAAATTCTAGGTGATACGGCCAATGAAAGTGCTGGTGAATTTTAAGGCTTTGCAGACTGTCTTAATAATTTAGCAGATAATGAATGTACCTCAGTTGCCATAATGAACAAAGACGTCCCATATCTGGGCATAACATTTTTTTAGTCTTTGGCTGACATATATTTTGTCCACCTGTATATGTGTGCGTGTATGTGTGTGTGTGTGTATTTACAATACTCAACTATTCATACAATTAAAAGTGAATAACATCTTTGCTCATTTGAAGAAATACTACCCAAGTATATCATGTATTATTTTAAAAGAAAGTTCTAATTATGTTTCTTTAAATACTGTTGACTCTTGCTTTTTATGACTCAATATATTTTAAAAGTAATTGTTGGATTGTATTGTATTTTTTATACTTAAATTATCAGAATTTGGCCAATAGGATCCTCCTTTAAGCTGGTTTCAATATCTTTCTCTGGGATTTCTAAAGCATCATTTCTTTGTGGCAAGGAATGTTCCAAGCCAGTCTAGAATATTACCCCAAAAATAGAACCAGCTTCTCTCCAAGGACTGGTGCTTTATATTAATGGAGAATAAATAGTTCAGCTTTTTCTGCTATCATGTAAAATTTACGTTACTGAAAAGCCTCACATTCTGCAAAATCAAGACTAAAAGCCATGGAGCTCATGGGGTAAATGAAGTGGGGAAAACCACTCGAAACGTAGTCAGCTTTGTAACCGGAACACTAAGAAAAGCAGTGACTGGCACCTTGAATGCTCCAGACAGGCAGATGGGCATGGCTAGAGGCTACAACAGTGGAGACTGAAAATTCACCTAAACCAGTGAGGGAAACACTGGCCGCAGGTGCATGAGAACAGAGCTGGGGTGCCGGAACAATGCACGCAGAAGGAACTCGAAACCAGACACTCCCAGGGCACAGGCACCAAGCAAGAGTGGCACAAGGCTGGAACACACCTCTGGGGGACTCCCCAGAGAGCCTGATGCTGGCAGTCATTTTTCGCTTTTTTAAAATGCAGCTAGAAGAATCCCACTCCCAGAGCAGCAACTGAAATGTGGGATTTTCTCTTTCCTACTGAAAGTTGTGATTCTGTTCCTATTCTTCTGGCTCCCCTTGCCTACGAGAAACCTGATCTGATTGAACGTGACTTCTCAGTTACATAGACATCAGTCTCTCTTCACATAACTAATCAGATTCTAGAAACACACTTTGTGAAGTCAGGAATTACTTGTGTCTTTATTATTTTTTTTAATTGACATAATAATTAAACATACGTATGGAGTACAGGGTTATATTTCAATACATCTTACAACGTGCAATGATCAAATCAGGGTAATTAGCATATCTGTCATCTCAAACTTTCTTTGTTGTTGTTTTGGAAATATTCAAAATTTGCTCTTCTAGCCATTTGAAAATATACAATAAATTGTTGTTGCTGTCTGGGCTCGGACCCAGCTGGTGGTGAAATGGTTAAACCCAACAAGAAAGTCAGAATTATCAATATTTATGGGACCCAATATGGTGCCTCCCTCCAGAAAATGGTGAAGAAAATTTAAATTTGCCAGCATGCCAAGGACACTTGCTCCTTCTTTCGCAAAAACGAGATAAAAAATGAGCTGTGAGGATCTGGCACTGTGGTTCCTGCATGGAAATGGTAGCTGGTGCTGCCTGGACCTATCACACCATTTCCACTGTCTCCATAAAGTCGCCATCAGAAGACTGAAGGAATTGAAAGATCAGTAGAAGCTCCACTATTTGAGACATCACTAATCTATCATAAATGGGTTAATCTATGTAATAAAAAATACATACATAAATAAAATTGTTGTTAATTATGAGGAAAGAGACCCAAGCATCTAAGATCACCTGCCCCTTGATTTCCACACTGCATTTCAATAAAAGAAAAGGCTGGCCAACCGGCGCCTCCTAAATTGCCTTCCTATAGATAGCAGGCATAGTAAGGGGGAATCTTTCCAGAAGGCACTGTTTTTACTTAAACAAGATCAAATTCCCACTCCACACCTACTCCATGGACCAAGACCCTTTCATATGTAATTTCTAAAACTGTAAACCCAAGACCCTTTCAGGTGTAATTTCCAAGGCTGTAAACTCAAGACCGTTTCATGTGTGATATCTAGAGTTGTAAGCCTATATAAAGGCAGAGCTTCTCTTTGTTAGACAAGCTTGGCTATTAGGCAGCTATGTGCCTTGCTCCCGGCCGAAATAAATCACTCCTTCCTTCCTAGTTCCGTGTCTGAGAGGTCCGTTTCTCGCAGCTGCTCCTGCTTCAATCATAGTCCCCCTATAGTGCTATAGAACATTAGAACTTCTTCCTCCTTTCTAGCTGTTCTTTTGCCTCCATTAACCAACCCTTAGTTATTCCTTCACTATTCTCTACCCTTCCCAGCTTCTTAGAACCACCATTCTATCTCTACTTCAATGAATCGAATTTTTTATATTCCACATATGAATGAGAACATGTGGTATTTATCTTTTTTTGTGCCTGAATTATTTCACTTAACACAATGTCCTCCAAGTTCATCCATGTTGCCATGAATGACATTTTTGTTCTTTTTTTTTTTTTTTTTGGTCTAAATAGGATTTCACTGTGTTTATGTACCACAATTTTTTATTTCTTTTTTGGAGTGCAGTGGCATGTTCATAGCTCACTGCAGCCTCAAACTCCTAGGTTCAAGCCATTCTCTAGCCTTAGCCTCCCAAGCAGCTGGGACTACAAGTACATGCCACCATACTCGGCTAATTTTTAAAAATTGTTTGAAGAGGAAGGGTCTCACTTTGATGCCCAGGCTGATCTTGGATTACTGACCTCAAATGATTCTCCTGCCTCAGTCTCCCAAAGTGCTGCATGATCTACCACACCCAGTCCCCATAATTTATTTATCCATCTGTTGAGGGACACATAGGTTGATTCCATATCTTGGCTAATGTGAACAGTGCTTTAGTAAACATAGGAGTACGGCTATGTCTTCAACATACTGATTTCCTTTCCTTTGGATATATACCCAGTAGTGGGATTACTAGATCATATTTTATTTCCATTTATTTTTTTATTTGTTTTTTTTTTAAAAATGGGTTCTCACTATGTTGCCATATGGCCCAAGGGTGGAATTCAGTGGTTATTCACAGGTGTGACCATTGCACATTGCCATCTTGAAGGGCTCAAACTATTTTCCTGCCTCAGCCTCCAGAGTAGCTGAGACTACAGGCATACACCGCTGCACTCAGCTTAATTTTAGTTTTGTGAAGAACCTTTACAACTGCTCTCCATAATGGCTGTACTAATTTATATTCCCATCAACAGTGTGTATGAGTTCCCCTTTCTCCACATCCTCACTATTATTTGTTATTTTTGTCTTTTTGGTAACAGCCATTGTAACTAAGGTGAGATGATATCTCATTGTGGCTTTGATTTGCATTTCCCTGATAATTAGTGATGCTGAGTATTTTTTTATATATCTGTTAGCCATTTATATATCTTCTTTCTAAAGATGTCTATTCAGCTCATTTGCCCACTTTTAATCAGGTTATTAATTTTTTTCGCTCTTGAGCTGTTTGGGTTCCTTATGTATTCTGAATATTAATCCCTTGTTGGATGAATAGTTTGCAGGTATTTTCTCCCATTCTGAAAGCTGTCTATTCACACTGTTGATTGTTTCCTTGGCTTTGCAAAGCTTTTTATTGTGTTATAATCCTTTTTGTCTATTTTTGCTTTTGTGGCCTGTGCTTTTGAGATACTCTCCATGAAATCTTTGCCTAGACCAATGTCCTGAAGCATTTCTCCTATGTTTTCTTCCGGTAATTTCACAGTTGTAGAAGTTCAGTCAGGGTGGTGGGAGAAATTGTAGGAAAAGGATGCAAACCTTCTTGGAAGGCTGGGAGGGTTTTGCAAAAGCCTCAGGAAAAGTTTATGGCTGAAGGCAGCCTAATCCCCTTACCTTGAGCTAATAGCACAAAGCAGATAACAAGGGAATGTAGGGTAGTTTACTTAAAGAGCTTGTTTACTCATGTGGTCCTAAGACCAATCTTTGATCTTCTGTGGGTACATGACTGCTCTCTACTAAGGGGTTCAGCAATGTTAATTACCCACAAATGGTGTTTGCTTTAGGCCTTTGTCATTAAACCTGTATTAAATTTAGGCCTTTGTCATTAATCCTGTATTAAATAAAGGGGTTGGCTTGTCGGGCCACAGCTGCTGACTCTTTACAGCACTCTCCTTGGTGTCTGTGAGTGGCCTGGTCCCCAGTCTGCTCTTTCACTGGATATCTGTGTCTGAGTGCGTTTGTTTATCTGTCACTGAGTCAATGTCTGTGGGTCAGACCCGGCACATAGTTTCAAGTCTTTTGTTTAATTCTTAATACATTTTGGGTTAATTTTCACATATGGTGAGAGATAGGGGGCTAGTTTTATTTTTCTGCATATGAATATCCAGTTTTCCCAGCACCATTTATTGAAGAGACTTTCCTTTCCCCAGTGAATGTTCTTGGCTGGTTCTAAAATCAGTTGACTGTATATATGTAGCTTTACTTCTTGGTTTTCTGTTCTATTCCACTGGCTTGTGTGTCTGCTTTTATGCCAGTATCACGATGTTTTGATTACTATAGCTTTGTAGTATAATTTGAAGTCAGGTAGTATGATGCTTCCAGCTTTATTCTTTTTGTTCAGGATTGCATTGGCTATTCAAAGTCTTTTTGTGGTTTCATATTAATTTCTAAATTGTTTTTTCTATTTCTGTGAGGAATGACCTTTGTCTGCTTTAACCAGTAGAGTTCAGAGAAAGTGACACTTTAGGACTCCTGAGATTGTCATAAGAAACTTTGCAGCTTCCACCTAAGTGTCTTGAAATGCTCATTCTGGATGAAGCCAGTCACCATGTATGAAGTCCAGTTGCCCTAAGACCACCATATAGGAGGAAACCCAATCTAGCCATGGGGAGAAGCCACATGAAGAGACAGATTACCAACTTGCTCCAATTGTCCCATGCATTCCAGTCTGTATGCCAGATATTTTATTTAAAAAGATGACTTCATGATTCTGGTAATTCTTGGTGCAAAAAGAAAAAAATAAAAAAGATGACCTCATTAGCCAGCTATGGTGGCATGCATCTGTAGTCCTAGCTACACAGTAGGCTGAGGTGGGTGGATTACTTGAGTCCAGGAGTTCAAGGTTATAGTGAGGGGCAATTCTGCCACTGTATCCTAGCCTTGGTGACAGAGAGAGACCCTGTTTATGATCTCAAGATATCCCATATTCAGGGACTAGAAGAATTGTTCAAATGACCATTCTATTCAAAACAATCTAAGTCAATGCAATCCCTATCAAAATTCCAATGCTATTTTTCACAGAAACAGAAAATACAATCCTAAAATTTGATGGACTCACAAACAACTCTGAAGAGCCAAAGCAATCTTGAGCAAAATAATAATAATAAAAACATGGTACTAGAATAAAAACAGACATATTGGCCAATGGAACAGAATAGAGCCCAGAAATAAACCTACACATTGATGGTTAGTTGATTTTCAACAAAGATGCCAAGAGAACACAATGGGCAAAGGACAGTCCCTTCAATTAATGATGTTGGGACAACCAGATAGCCATTTGTAGAAAAACAAATTACACCCTTATCTCCTACCATATACAAAATTCAACTAAAAACATATTAAAGACTTAGATATAAGACCCAAAACTATAAAACTACTAGAAGAAAATGTGGAGAAAAAAATGTCATGACATTGGTCTGGGCAGTGATTTTTTTTTTAATATGACCCCAAAAGCACAGTCACCTAAAGCAAAAAGAGACAAATTCAATTATATCAAATTAAAAAGCTTCTGCACAGCAAGGGAAGCAATCAACAGACTGAATAAACAACCTACAGAAGAGACAATAGGGATTCACATCCAAAATACGTAAGGAGCTCAAACAACACAAAACAAGAAAACAAATAACCCAATTTTTTAAATGGGCAAAAAACTTGAATAACATTTCCCAAAAGAGGACATACAAATGGCTAACAGGTGTATGAAAAAATGCTTGGCATCACTGATCATCAGAGAAATCCAAATTAAAAGATACCACCTCACACAAGTTAAAATGGCCGTTACAAAAAGATGAAAGATAGCAAGTGTTAGAGCAGATGTAAAGAAAAAGGAACTCTTGTCTGCTGTTGGTGAGAATGTAAATTAGTAGAGCCATTATGAAAAATAGTATGGAGGTTCTTCAAAACATCAGAAATAGGATTACTATATGATCTAGCGATCACACTACTAGGTATACATCCAAAGGAAATGAAATCAATATGTTGAAGAAATAGCTGCGCTCTCACGTTCACTGCGGCATTGTTCACAATAGCGAACCTGAGTGTTCATCTATGAAAGAGTGGATAAAGAAAATATGGCATGTAGACACAATTCATACTTTAAAAAGAAGACAATCCTATCATTTGGGACAACATGGATGAATCTGGAGGGCATGATGTTAAATAAGCCAGGCACAGAAGGGGAAATATCATATGATCTCACTTGTATGTGAAATCCAAAAAGTTGAAGACTTAGATATAAGACTCAAAACTCATAGAAAAGTTGAATTCATAATAGAGAATAGAAGAGTGGTTAGCATGGATTGGGGAATGGGGTGGTTGTAGCATGAAGGAGACGTTGATCAAAGGATACAAATTTCAGTTATATTGGAGAACTAAATTCAAGAGATATATTGCACAACACGGTGACTATAGTTAATAACAATGTATTGTAGTTTTGAAAATTGCTGAGAGGATAGATTTTACGTGTTCTTACCACAAAAAAGATGAGTATGTGAAGGAATGCTTATGTTAATCAACTTCATTTAGCCATTCCACAATGTCTATATTTCAAAATATAATTTTGTATGTGATGAATATGTACAATGTTCATTTCTCAATTAAAAATAAATAGGAGAAGAATGAAAATGGTGAATGAATCCTGTGCCTTCAACTGAGATATCCAGGTTCTCTCATTGGGACTGACTAGGCAGTTGGTGTGACCCATGGAGAATGAGAAAAAGCAAAGCAGAGTGACAGGAGCTGCACAGGGGCAGGGAAGCCCCCACCCCAGCCAAAAGAGGTGGTGAGTGATTGTGCTACCCTGCCTGGGAAACCACACTTTCTCCATGGATCTGTGCAACCTGTGGATCAAGCGATCCCCTCACGAGCCCACGCCACCAGGGCCTTGGGTCCCAATCACATAGCTATGCAGACTGTGGGCAGCTGCTCGGGTTGCATCCAGGAGCAGCAGCAGGCTGGAGATCCTAAGATGACCGAGTTCCCGGAGTGGACAGGATGCCGCCATCACTGCAGCTCCAGTCTGCTGTTTTCCCCTGCAGGTTCCAGGAAGACTGGGTGGTTTGGAACAGGAGGAATTTCCCACAGCACAGCACAGCACAGTGGCTATGGCAGATCGTGGCCAGACTGCTTCTTTAAGTGGGAACGGGATCCATCCCTCCTCACCAAGCAGGGCCCCCCTGTGGGAATTTCAGCAACTCTAGCCAGGGGTTTACAGACAAAACTCTCATCTCCCTGGGATGGAGCCCCTGGTGGGGAGGGATGGCCACGTTCTCCATGGTTCAGCGGACTTAGTCTTCCCTGCCTGCAGACTCTGAAGACTCCAGGCAGTCTGGATGAAGGGGATTTGCCCCAACGCAGTGCACCCACTCTGCCAAGGGACAGCCAGAGTGCTTCATTAGGTGGGTCCCTGACCCCGTGCCTCCTGACTGGGTGAGACCCCACAACATATGTTGTCAGAAACCTTGTTCAAGAGCATTCCGGCTGGCATCAGGTCAGTGCCACTCTGGGATGGAGCTCCCCGAGGAAGGAGCTGGAGACAGCACTGAAACTTAACCAGGGTTTTACCCATTCTCCATGGGGCTGCATAAAGGTCCACTCTTTTAGGGAAAGAAGAATCTGACTGAGGGTGGTGGCTCATGCCTATAATCCCAGCACTTTGTGAGGCTGAGGCGGGCGGATCCCTTGAGGCCAGGAGTTTGAGACCAGCCTGAGCAACATTGCAAAATCCCGTCTCCACAAAAAATACAAAAGTTAGCCAGGCATGGTGGTATGCACTTTTAGTCCCAGATACTCAGGAGGCTGAGGTGGGAGGATAGGTTGAGCCCAGGAGACGAAGGTTACAGTGAGTTGAGATCATGCCACTGCATTCCATCCTGCATAACAGAGTGATATCCTGCCTCAAAAAAAAAAAAAAAAAAAAAAAGGAAGGAAGGAAGGCAGGAGGGCAGGAAGGCAGGAAGGCAGGAAGGCAGGAAGGCAGGAAGGCAGGAGGGCAGGAGGGCAGGAAGGCAGGAAGGCAGGAAGGGAGGGAGGGAAAGAGGGAGGTAGAGAGGGAGGGAGGGAGGAAAAACCTGCTTCCAATTTCATCTCTGGAATTAAAACTTCAGTCCTCAGGCTGTCATTACCTGTGTCTAACAGCATGTAGAGGGCAAGGTCACGGAGAGCAAGGATCATGTTTTGTCCATTTCTCCTACCCGCTATGTTCCAGTATCACGTATAAAACAGAACTCAAGGAAAGGTCAAATTTCAAATAATCCTGCTCTGGTGAATTATCTCATCAAACTAAAGTAGAGTTGACTCTTTAGTTGTCATGAAACCAGCTAGGTTTCAGCTAATAAGGAGAATTAGCAGAGCCTTAATTGATTCTAGGCTGAGCACTGTGACCCACTCAATGCAGACGTAGCTGGATGGAATGGGACCCAATGGTCCTTACAACTTTGCCTACATTTTAGTGTAGAGATTAGAAATGCTTTTCAAATAAGATATAAAGTTCCAAAATGAACACAACAACAATAAAAATTATTCCTTCAGTGTCTATTTTTGGAAAGCCAAACATTTTATTAATACTAGCTATTTTCCATAAATTATTTGAATTCATGTAAAGTCATCTTTCTCTATACTTGATGCCCTTGATATTGCAGTCATTTATTTTAGCTCATTGATTTAAAGGCTGATTTTGCATACAAGTTCAATTCTATGACCATTTAAATAGTAGTTACCTGAATACACCTGTGGAAAATCTAGAGTTATACCTTCATTGACTATTTTTACATTCACTAACATTTCTGCCACATGTGCCTCCTCTCTTTCTATGTCTCTCTATATAATTATGTTTTTCTCTCTCGGAAAAAAAATATTTATTGGCCGGGCGCAGTGGCTCAAGCCTGTAATCCCAACACTTTGGGAGGCTGAGGTGAGCGGATCATGAGGTCAAGAGATCAAGACCATCCTGGCCAATGAAATGCTGTCTCCACTAAAAATACAAAAATTAGCCGGGCATGGTGGTACACACCTGTAGTCCCAGCCACTTGGGAGGCTGAGGCAGGAGGGTCACTTGAACCTGGGAGGCGGAGGTTGCAGTAAGCCAAGATGGCGCCACTGCACTCCAGCCTGGCAACAGAGTAAGACTGTTTTTTTAGTGAGACGCTGTTTTTTTAGACAAAGTCTAAAAAAAGAAAATTGTATAAATATATAAAAATATATTTGTATACACATACATATATATATGTGAAATCAAGTAGTTATACAAGGTGTACATAAAATCTAGAAACATAGGGAAATATACATACTGTGTCACAAATATCTTCCATCTGAAACAGTATTATTTATGGACACCTTGTAAACACCAAAAACACCATAGATACATTTTTTCTTTTCTCTCAGCATCAGTTCATTCATGTTTATCACATTCCCTGAATGCCATCTACACATCCTTCAGTCACTGAGGAATGAGCTTCTGACGCTGGAAGATGAGAAATGTCGAGAATTACGCAGGGAGTAACAAATCTTACCCCCTTTCCTTTTTTCCCCAAACTCGTCATTCTGTTCTTTCTTATGATTAATGTAGATAACTGAACTGATAGTGAAGAAGTGCTGTTCCAATTTGGAGTAGTCTCCAGTTGAATAATGAATTCAGACTTGGAAGAATCCACCAGTCTGACCAACTATTCTGTAGATGAGGAAACCTAAACACCGATTAGTAAATGTGTGGGCCCAAGGTCACCCAGCTAGTTCTTGCTTCCAACCAGAATTTACGTTGGATGTCTCCCATCAATGAGGACAATCTTTATCCTTGTATCTACCACTCCTGCTGCTTGCCTCCTGCTGGCTTGCTCACTTAATAGGCAAACTCTGCCCCTGAGGAGTTAGAAAACATTCTTTCCACGAGATCACAGCATCTTGCAGACACTCCTTTCCGAGAGAACTGGCTGCCTGTAGCAGCAATGCCATGTCTGATGGCCTAACTTCTCCCTTCACCATAAGAGTGGGTGGTAATTTGCAGTTGTATTTAGCCCCGTGCTGCTCACAGTTACAGCCTGAACTTTCATCTTCCTGGCATCTGAGGTTGGCTCTACGGAGCCGGCTTCAAAGATGAGCACTTCCAAGTCCTCCTTCTTTCTCCATCAGTCCCTGCGGTTCACCCTTTACAGTTCCACATAATGCCTTTCCCACACCGTCTTTCCCTCGGGTTTACCTGGGCACACCCTGCAGCCAGCAGCAGGGAATCTCTACCTTCACAAGAGCAGCAACAGCAAAAAGTGGCCTTCAATTGCCTTTTTAAAAAGTAGCTGGAGTGTGTTTGTTCTGAAATCATTCTTGCCTCAACCCAGCATGTGCCATCAAACATCTTCCCGTTTACTGAGGGAGAATATCAGCCAGCAGTGCTGGTTGCAACTGTGATTTTAATTAGGGCTGCCAAATTTAGCAAATAAAAACACAGAATGCCCAGTTGAGTTTGCATTTCAGATAAACAACAAATACTTTTTTAATATTTAAGCATTTCCCATGTAATATTTGGGACCTATTTATACTAATGTATTATTCATTGTTTATCTGAAATTCAGATTCAACTGGATGAAATGTATTTTATCTGGCAATCCTACTTTAGTATTCAAATAAAATGAACCGAAAAATCTTCCATGCAATGTGCAGAAAGGTTCTGCAGTTCCAGCTAGGGTGGAGGAAAGCAAATATTGCTGAGTTACATCTGCTGCAGCAAAGAAGTGATTACATGTCTGGTATGTTCTGTATGAGGCGTTAAGCACATACCACCCCTGCCTACAAAAGTGCCTCTGTCAAAGCCTAGGCAATGATTTACAAAACAGTAAAAGTTGAAATTCACTCACACCCAAATCCAGGGGGGAGAAAACCCAGAACATCCAGTCCTGCCTGCAGTTGCCAAGGAAAAACAAAATAAAACATGACAAAACAAAATACTGGCAAAAGTGTTTTCTTGCACAGAAGCAGAGAGTCACTTGCAGAGAGAGTGTGGATTATGTAAAAGCTTGGAGAGTTTCAAAAGGTGAGGCTTCCTGAGAGTCTTCCATGCTGTAAATTCTACCACTACATCCCACAGCTTCAAAACGCAGCCGCTCTTACTGTGGCTGACTCAGCAGTCTGGAAGGAATTACTTTCAGTTAACTCTATGATGCATTAAAAAAAAATACCATAAGCACTACATTGCCTTGCTCAATTGTACACACATGCATGGAAAATATTTACCACTCAATTCAACCAAACACATCTACTGCACAAAATGCAATGCAAGCCATGGGAAGTGAGTGGGGTATACAGGAGAATAGAGATAGGGGCCGTGCCAATACAGTTCTGCCCTCAAAGAGCTTGGAATCCAGTGAGAAAGACTCATCAATGTAAGGTCTTTTAGGCTGACTGATGGCACCATGGACACTCTGGTGACCCCCATGACCCGCACATATACCTCTGGAGGGCCTTCCGGAATTAGAAAACCTGAAGTCGCTAGAAGACCATGAAAAGCGGAAGAACGATCAACTCCTGCAGTGCCTAACTAACTTGAAACATTCTTCTATTGTTTCTTATTCCTGCCTCAAATGATAAGGCCACTGGACTTTGTAACCGACCTTGGTCAACCTTGTGACTCCAGGCCCTATGACCCCCTCCCAGCTTGCAAAAAACTGCCCTAAACTGTAACTTCTGTAACTTTCCACTGCCCACCACAAACCTATAAAACCAACTCCTATCCCTCCACCCTCTGCTGACTCTCTTTTTGAACTCAGCCCACTCGCACCCGGGTGAATAAACAGCCTGTTTGGGGGCTCTTCATTCAGAGCATGCATTTTAACAATCAAGACAAATCTGTACACCAAAAGTACAAACATATGCTGTCCAGAGAGATCAACTCCGTGTTTGGGAAGGGAGGGATGGAGGAGGGGAAGTAAGAGTGAGAGCTAGGGAGGTGGGGACTCTGCAAGCAAGACTTTTCTCCATGTTTTAAAGTAATATATGGATTTATGCAGAAGTAATACCAATGTGATGTTTAGACCACATATCTAAATAATAGATTTTAAATTGCATTAGAAACTACTAGAATATAAAGGGCTCTGTCCCTATGTGAGCCAGTAGAAGAAAAATCAATTTGCAAATTCATGAACTAGCTTTTATTTACATTTACTTTATGAAGGCCTAACCACTTTGGACAGTCTAAATCTACAGATGAAAGCATATGGAAATTTTATCTTTGAGTCTGTAATGTTACAAACTGCAATACATGAGCAAAATTCAACACACCAGAAGAAATGCAAATGTGCATTCATTTGTGTGTGAATAAGATTACCATTACACAAAATAGGAAATGTTTTTCCTTAAAAAATTGTGCATCCTGGCTATGAATGCACAGGTTGCTTTTCGTTATTCTCCATTAAAATACTGTTAGCTTGGAACCTCCGCCTTATTGCTTATTTTAAAAGAACAGAATTGGGTGTGGTGGCTCACACCTGTGATCCTAATGCTTTGGGAGGCAGAGGCAGGAGGATCAGTTGAGCCCTGGAGATTGAGACTAGCCTCGACAACACATGTTGTGACCCTGTCTCTACAAAAAAAAATAATAATAATACAAAAATGAGCCAGGCATGGTGGCACATGCCTGCAGTCCCAGCTACTGGGAGACTGAAGTGAGAGGATCACTTGGCCCAGGAGCTTGAGGCTGCAGTAAGCTATGATCACACCACTGCACTCCAGCCTGGTCAACAGAACAAGACCCAGTCTCAAAAAAAGAAGAAGAATGAGAAAGGAGAATGTCCAAATCTCAGTAGGCTCTAAAGCAGCAACCATGAAACTGAAGAACTCCGTGGGCATGCAGGAGGCTGTGCTTTTCAAGAAATACTATCTTCCCACAGACTCCCCGTCAGCAGATGGCGCACGGATCCAGCAGGTAGGACATTGCAAGTTGGGCAGGAAAGACCAGCCCTTCACACACAAGTTCCCATTGTGAAAGTTGTCAAAATAAAAATGGAGTCACTTATATTAAAATCCCTGACACATAGAGCCAGAGAAGGCCATGAGGCATGCAGAGTTCTTGTGTATGAATTCCGGATGACAAGAACGATCACAAAAGATTCTGAAAATATCACCTTTCCATCAAAATCTTAACACACCAAAAATACTTCTGCAAGGACATCTAACTAATCACTGCCTGTCTGACCTCAACCTGGCACTGCCCTTATTGATCCTTGTAGCTAAGAGTATTTGTCTCAAAACAATTATGTAATCCTCCTCATTTTTACTTTAAAACACTTTGTCTTCCTTTACTGTCCTGAATACGCACATAGTTTACTATGGCATGTGTATTTTTATTGCAACGCCCATTCACAAATAAATATCATTTTCTTTAAAATGCAAAACTTTAAAGTTATTCTTTAAAAAGCAAACCTTTCCACTGAGTTGCCATATCATGTGACTGCCCTATAGAAAACCTTTCAACTCAGCTTCTTCCTTGGGCCACAACACCCTGTGTGACCTACCCCACTCCCGCCTTCCCAGCCTCATCACCTGCTATTTCCTTGTTTCACCACTTCAGACACAGTGGCTTCTCTCTGCCCCTGGAATATCCCAACTTGGGCCACGGCAGGGCCTTTATGTTTGGTGTTTCCTCTGCATGGAATGTGCTGTCCGTATTTCCTAGCCCAGTTTCTTACTGTAATAAATATCTCAGGTTAAATCTTACCTGTGCACCTAGACCTTTCCATTTTACCCTGTCTAAAGTATTACACCCAACTCAAAGCATTCTCTATCATGTTTTGGTGTTTATTTTCTTCCTACCCCCTAAAATGATCTACAGAATTATTGTTTTTTGAAGTGTGTCCTTGTGTATTATTGGTCTTCCAGTAAGAAGACAAAAATCTTATTTGTCTTGGTTGCTACAGCATCGCCTGGGCTAGGGACCGTGCCTGGCACACAGTATACTGGTGCTCAGTCAACATTTGTGGATTCAGCAAATAAATTCGGACTCCAGATAAACCAAATAGAAACAATGCTTTTCAACATACTATCTTAGAAAGGACACACATATTAGTGATGGGAATGAGGTCTCAGACTGTTCAATTTCAGAACGGACTGAACAAAAATGCATTCAATCTCCTTTATTAATGACTTCATGTGATTTTGTGGGAGGCACCTCTATGTTCTAAAAAATCAAAAACTTAGCAGAATGTTTACTATCCCTGAGTCTCAGTCTAACTTTTTCTACACTTAAAACATTTTCATAAAATCTCAGTAGAGCAGGAGCTACCAAGTACTGACAATTTTCACCACTGGAAGGTGGCTGCTTTGACCTAACTTTTATATGCTTTGGTGAAAGGAAATGTACCTGCCATTGTATATTTAAGGAATTGGGCAAGGATTCCTGGGTTTCTAGGTCCCTGGTGGTATCTAGCTCATCCTTGACTTCAAGGCTGTCTCTTAAGTTTGCACACCTTCCTTGGCACATTCCAGTGCTCCAACCAAAGTCCTGTACTTGCCTGGGCCTTTCACCCATACTTGGACGCCACCTTGATTTCTGCATGACATGCTTGCCTACAGGCTCAGTCACACAGCAGTGGAAGGCTTTTATTATAATCCTCTGTGGTCTCATCAGTGGGTCTGCCTGGAGTTTTACCATTCCTTAGGGGCAAGAAGGAGGTTTACATAATTGTCTTGGTACAATGGCTCATTCTACAAAACTGAGACTGTGGGTGCAGTCAGCCTACCAGAGATCTTCTTGCATCTAACATGTGACCTATTGTCCACCTTGTTACCTTAAAACAATCTTTTTGAGAAAGAGTGCCTTAAACTGGCATTAAAAAAAAAAAAAACAAAAAACTCTTGTGAACTTTACAAGTAAGCACAGTTCATAGTGCTTTATCTTCCTCCCACTAGTCTGCAGGAGCACATATTAAATCATGTATCAAATTGTCTGGAGCCAGGAAGCCAGTAAACAACTAGCTCTTTCTAGAGATAGTTAAGCACCTGGCTTTGTACATGTTCTGGCTCAACCACAACTACAGATTAAAGCTGTGTACAGTAAGAAAAGTGGCAAATGCTACAAATCAACTCCTGCCTAAGTATTTCAGTAAACCTCATCAGGTTCACAAAATAGACCGGAGCAGGATGAGAATGATTTGGGTGATGGTCGAGGAGTCACTGAGTTTAGAGAGAGTTCTTTCACAGCGAGCCTGCTCTCTGTCTGGGGGAAGATGTTTCCTCATCCCTCAGACTGCTCCCTGCAAACATTACCCCAAGCAGTAGCCAGGACAGGCATGGGAGCCTCACACTCGGCACACCCGTAAGACCTCGCGGGGACCCACATGGTCATCGCATCTCCCAAGAGGTCCAGAAGCAGTCTCGGAAGACTGAATGCACAGACTTTCTTCCACTGAATAGGGAAGATCCCTTTTCTGTCCGTGATGCCTGGGCCACAGGCTTGATGTTGAGGATAAGAAGACATGAAATAACGGGAGGGAAAGGTTGGAACCTGCCCCTTCCGGCCTTGAGGGATTGTGGGAGGCAATAAGAGAGGAAGTGAGATGTCAATACAGAGGTAGGCATTGGGTTAGAGCAGACCAGGAAAATGCTGAAAGCATCAGGACTCTGGGGGAGCAACTACCTCAGACACTCACCACTCACCAACCTGGGACCACCACAGACAAGGGAGCCCAGCGGTACAGTGCAATGAAGGAGACGGGGCTGGAAGCCAGCTGTCCAGAGCTGCTCTCTGCTCCACTGTGGTGTGGTTCACTCCACAGTGACCCAGGACGAGGGTGGACTGGGCCTCATCTGTGCCTCCCCAGGTTCCCCTGGCCACGTGCTCCTGGGCCCATTCATGGGGCTGCTGCCAACTACACGGGGCCTGTTCTGTCTCTGCCACAAGCTAGCAGCACACTACTGCCTACGAGCCTTAGTTTCTTCATCCATGTAGCAAGCATTTGAACAGCCCCTACACATTGGCTGATGTCACTACTTTTTGCTTCAGTTTCTTCATCTGTAAAATGAAGCTCATAATATTACCTACTTCAAATGAGTGTGGTAAAGATTTCATGATTTAACACATGTAAAGCACTTACAACAGTGTCTGGCACTAAAAAGTGCCATCGAAATGTTTACTGTTACGGTTATTCTGTTTCCAAGTTAATTTTGCTTCTTCAGAGTTTCTGCATGAGTCATATCACTTAGGACATGAAAATATTTAAGTGTCACAAAATTAAAGCCTTCTAGGTTTGGAATAGATCTTAAAAAACAATCTAGTCCAACCCTTTTGAGTTACAAGTGGCAAAAACAAGGTCAGCCAGCCCAGTAATGGCAAAGCTGAGACTAGGATCCAGTTCAAAGTTCTTTCCAATGTGCCACGCTGAGCACCACACACATCAAATTAAGCACCATGTGCCAATGGCTGAATCAAGCCAGAGCTTTTACTGCAATCAACAAGTTTGGGTATAAAAGGCAACAAAGAAGAATTTGGAAATCACCCCCCAGCTCCCCCGACCCCCCCGTTTGACTTTGAAATACCTGTAGAAACCTGATTCTTTAATCCCATAATCTCAAGAGATGTTATATTGTTGCCCCTCTGTGCTCGACCCCACAGTTTTAGGTGGAATTCTATGGATTAAACATGAAAGTTTTCTCATTTCCTCCCAAATGGACTCTGTTAGTTCTGCCACTTAATTCTCCCTAAGAAATCTCTTGCCAGAGGAGAGTTTACATGATTTTCTGCTAAGCCCAAAGCACTGTTCTCTTTTGGCAGCTAGATACTAATTGATCACTGATCTTTAAACTCTGCCTTTTGGGCTGCTGGGCTGAAAAAAATTAAAAACATTTGTCTTTTAGAGTGCTTTCTCTCATCCATTCTTTCCCCTTCTTTGCTACTGCTGGCATACCAAAGTGGATTTGTTTTACAACCTGGGTGACTTAACACAGAGGTGCTGTAGTGCATTAGTAAAGTGGCGTTTTGGGGAGAGACCGAGGATTGAGCCCTGGCTCTGTTATTCATGTGCAGAGAAATGCTTTTTTAATTCTTTTTCTTTTTCTTTTTTTTTTTTTTGAGACAGGGTCTTGCTCTGTCACCTGGGCTGGAGTGCAATGGCTTGACCTCGGCTCACTGCAACCTCTGCCTCCCAGGTTCAAGCCATTCTCCTGTGTCAGCCTCCCCAGTAGCTGGGATTACAGGCACCTGCCACCACGCCCAGCTACTTTTTTGTATTTTTAGTAGAGATCGGGTTTCACTATGTTGGCCAGACTGGTCTAGAATGCCTGATTTTGTGGTCCACCTGCCTTGGCCTCCCAAAGTGCTGGGATTACAGGAACGAGCCACCACCCCCGGCCGAGAAGTGCTCTTAAGGAAATTGCTTAACTAAGCAGAGTAATAATCTCGTCACCATTCCCATCTAAATGGCCCCTTCACTGTGCCAAAACTGACAACACCTAACCTAACTTAAATACCTCACAGCAGTGAGGTTTTCCACCATGGAAATTGGGAAACACTATAAATCAGCATCTCCTTCCCTGCTCAAGCCAACTGTGAAACATTTACCATCACTCCACTGTCTCTAACCCCTAGATGCTCATCCATACAATGGGGATAGCAATAGTACCTCCCCCACTGGCTTGTAGTGAGAGTGAAATGAGATAAGGTACGTGCAATACCCAGGAAGCATCCGGCATAGTGCCCCGTGCTGTTCTGTTATTATCCACCTCTTACTTGATTGGTACCTCTGCTGTGGTCTGAATGTGTTCCCCCAAAATGAACATATGTCAGAACTTCATCTCAAATGTAATATTATTAAGAGGTGGGGCCTTTGGGAGGTAATTAGGGATTCGTTCCCTTGTAAAACAGGCTTGATGGAGCCCATTTGCCCCATCTGTTAGGGAAAGAGAAGAATAGGAGAGCCAGGATGACACCATTTTTAAATCTACTCCATCTTAAAACTAGCAAGGCACATTCCCTGCCAATCACAACCCATGGTCATAAGATGTTTACAGCTAGGGAAGCTGCCTAATAATGACTACAAGAGCAAACTCCGACAGCAGAATGTCCAGATGTCCGAATATTGCATAGCAACATATGTTTTTAAGATGATTATAGTCATGCTATGATGTACTTATGTACTAAAATGCCAAGGATAACTTTCTTTAAATCAACAGAGTAATAAATTTTTTCATGCTCTCAGCCCACCCACACATAGTCATAGCTTAGCTTAGCTTTTATGTAGATCAAAAATCTATATGAGAAGAGCCTAAAACAAAGGCCATGCATTCCTCCTTTTGCTTTCTGAGGGTGCCCTACTCTGCATCTGAGTAGCTTTCTCTTCTCACCGCACTCCGTGGCTCACCTTGAATTCCTTTCTGCACAAGATCCAAAAACCCTCTTTTGGGGTCTGGACCAAGATTCCTTTTCTGGCAACACATCCACCACATAAGGGTACATAGAAGATGCAGCCCTCGCCAGACATCAAGGCTGTTGGAGCCTTGATCTTGGACTTCCCAGCTTCCAGAACTTTGAGCAATACATTTCTCTTGTTTATAAACTGCCCGTTCTAAAGTATTTAGTTATAGCAGCCTGAATAAACTGAGATAGAAATTGATAAGTAGGTGCTGCTGTAACAACTATCTTAAAATGTGGATACAGCTTTGTAACTGAGTAACAGGTAGAGGCTAGAACAGTTTCGAAGTGCATGCTGGAAAAACCCTGTGTAGTGAATGGACTATACAGCGTAATTCTGGTGAGGGTCAGAAAAAGAGGAGAGCTGGAGAAAACACCTCAATCTTGTTAGAGATTCCCTAAGATTTCATAATCAAAATATCGGTAGAAATATGGACAGTAGATCTTTCTGATAAGACCTCAGAGCTGTCCACTTTATAACAAGGATGACCTCTCCTCCAGTTCCCGATAACATGCTCCTCATGGGCATCCTTATTATAAAGTGGCACTGAACTTGGTTGAATTGTACTTGTGTTCTAGTGTTTTGTGGAAGGTAGAACTTAAGAGTGAAGGAACTAGGATATCTGGCAGAAGAAATATCTAAGCAAAATGTTGAAATAAGTAATTCAAAATCTAAGCTGTAATGAGACCAAGGCAGGACCTGATCACTTGAGCCCAAGAGTTTGAGACACCATCTCTTGGGCAACATAGTGAGACACCGTCTTTTAAAAAAATAAGTGAATAAATGTTTGAAACATCTAAGATGTTGGAACTCTAAGTTATTTGGAGCCTTAGAATAATATGATTATGGAAGCTGAGTCACTGTGGCAGGCAGCTGTAACCTAGGAAGGCAGGTTACTCATCTCCTGAAGAGAAGACCAAGGCTGCCGCCAGGTGATCACATGATGAGATTAGTAACCTGTAACCTGTGTTACTAATTACAGGCAGCTGTAAACTAGGAAGCTGTAATGTTAGGAAGCTGTAATGTTTTGTTTATTTGATTATAGATTAAGCCTTTTCCCTTACCTGCATTGTTTTGTAAAACATTGTAAATGGCCTAAGGGTGCCAGAGAAGATGTTCTTTCCTCTCTAGGATTGACTTTTATTACAGTCTAACTTCCCTCTTACCTTTCTTAAATAAAGACTTCATGGTTATCACATTGCCTTAAATTCTTTTAAATTGGAGAGGAAATGAAAACAAGCTATATAAAGAAGAGAACACAATCTTCAAGGGGCAGGGGGACTGTAACAAATTAATTTACTGTAATTCTTAAATCAGTTTTGTATAGAAAATTTTATAATACTGTTAAATGTGTTTGTGTTCTTCCTATATATGCAAGAAATTAACTTTCAACTTTGGAGAACTGACCCTGTTTCTCTGGAGTTGTATATCCCAGAACCTCCATTCCTAGCTTTTCACTTGAATAAACTCTTTAAAAACTGGATTCTGACTCTTTTGATTATTTCAGGTTGACAAGTGTTTCTTTGCTAAACACTTCCTTTCCCTGAAAGCTAACAGTTTATGATGTATTATTTCAACCTGAAATAATCAAATTTCAGGTGGAAATTTGATTTCAGGGCATGACAGGGCTTCTCTTGGATGCTTATAGTAAAATGTGAGGAGAAACTAAAGATGGAATTTATAATCAAAAGGGAAGCAAGACTTAAAGATTTGGAGAAGTCTCAGCCTGGCCATGTTGTAAAGAACGGAGAAGCACGTTCAAGAGAGAAGACCAACGGTGTGGCCAAGTGATCACGTGATAAGGAGATTAGTATGGATCAGGGGGACAACAGATGCTGTTCATCAAGACAATGAAACAATGACCCTGAAGGCGTTTCAGAGATCTCTGGGTCTGTCCCCCTGTCACAGGCCCAAAATGCCAGATAGTTTTGGGACAGAACGATCTCAAGACTCTGCTCCAGACATTCCAGCACAGCACTCACATTGCTATAAAGAACTACCTGAGACTGGGTAATTTATAAAGAAAAGAGGTTTAATTGACTCCCAGTTCCTCAGGCTGTACAGAAAGCATGACTTGGGAGGCCTCAGGAAACTTATATTCGTGGTGGAAGGTGAAGAAGAAAGAGGCACGTCCTACATGGTTGGAGTAGGAGGAAGACAGAAGGGTGGGGGGAAGTGCTACACACTTTTAAACAAACAGATCTCAGGAGAACTCTATCACAAGACAGCACGAGGGGCATGGTGCTCAACCATTGGAAACTGCCCCTGTCATCTAATCACCTCCAACCAGGCCCCTCCTCCAGCACCGTAGATTATAATTCAACATGAGATTTGGGAAGAGACACAAATCCAAACCACGTCACCACTCCTTGGCTGTCCCAGCTGTGAGACTCAAACAGACCTGGGTGTGACACCTCTCTGCCCCTCCAGAAGGCACAGGTGGTAACCATGGCAGCATCTACACAGTGCCATCTCCAACAGTGTACAGAGTGCACAAGTTTTGCGGGAAGGCTGCCTCTACCCAGATTTCAAAGGATGCCCTGCAGGGCCTCAAGGGCCCAGGAAGTGAACTACCAGAGGGGTGAGGCCCCACAGAGAACACCTCCTCCTCCACTCCCCATGCTGAGACAGTGTCTTGTGGAGTCTCCCTGAGATTCCAGAAGCATAGACCCTCTGGTGTGCAACTCAATCCTGGGAGAGCCACAGGTAAGTGACTTCAACCCATGAAGGCTCCAGTGTGGGTGTGGGCTGTTCCCAGCAAAGCCATGGAAATGGGGCCAGCCACCTGGAGCCCTGGGGACCCAACTCCTGCCTCAGGGTGTTCAGATGACAGAACATGGAGTCAGAGAAGATGATCATCAAGTCTTAAGATTTAATGTTGCTTGCCCTGTTGCATTTTGGATTTATTTTTTAAAAGTGACACCTTTCTTTCTTCCTATTTCTCCCCTTGGGAGTGGGAATGTCTATACTATGCCTATCCCACCACTGTATTTTGGAAGCCCATAACTTGTTTGATTTCACAGGTTCACAGATGAGAGCAATTTGCCTCAAGATGACTCTTGAATTTCACCCATGTGTTAGGCCATTCTTGCACTGCTATAAAGAAACATCTGAAACTGGATAATGTATACAGAAGATAGGTTTGATTGGTTCATAATTCTGCAGGCTGTATAGGAAGCGGGGCGTCAGCATCTGTTGAACTTCTAGGGAAGCCTCAAGGAGCTTTTACTTGTGATCGAGAGCAAAAACAGAATCACGCATCTCAGATACCAATTTTCTGTATTAGGTCATTGAGCTTTTACTTGTGGTAGAAAGCAAAGCAGGATCAGGCATCTCATATGGCAGAGCAGAAGCAAGAGAGTGAGGGGGGAGGGGCCACACACTTAAAAAAACAGATCTCATGAAAACTCACTGTCTTGAGGACAGCACCAAACCATGAGGGATCTGCCCCCATGACCCAAACACCTCCCAGCAGGTCCCAACTCTTAACATCAGGGATAACAATTCAGCATGAGACTTAGAAGGAACACATATCCAAACCCTATCAATCCACGTCTGATTAAGACTCTGGACTTTAGACTTTTGAGTTGATCCTGGAAGAGTTAAGATTTTGGGAGCTATTTAGATGGAATGAATCTATTTTGCAGGTGAAAAGGGCATAAACTTGGGGGGAAGGAGGTGGAATGCTATAGTCTGAGTGTTTGTGTCCCCTCAACAATTCATATGAATTTTCACATGCAACTTCACCCCAAGGGTGATAGTATTAAGAGGTGGAGGACTTGGGGATTAGGTCATGTGGGCTTATGAATGGAATTAGTGCCCTTATTTAAAAAGGCTTGAGGGAGCCTGTTTGTCCCATCTGCCATGTGAAGACACATAAAAGGTGCCATATCTATGAAGCAGAGAGCAGCTCTCACCAGACACTAAATTTGCTACAGCCTTGATCTTGGATTCTCAGGCTCCAGCCCTGTAAGCAATACATACCTGTTGTTTACATATCACCCAGTCTAAGGTTTTGTCTTAACAGCCAGAAGGAACCGGGACAACCTCCAAGCTGTTGTCACTCTAACTCATCATTCATTTACTCAATAAACATTATATTTGGCCCCCCATGCTCCGGGTAAATCTTACATCAGTTTTCCCACACCTTCCTACTGTCTGTGATAATTTCCCCCAACCCAGCTATACTGCAGCCCTATTCGGAATCATATGTTCTGTGAATGAGGGCAGGGGAGGATAGAAGTTGTGACTGAGAGGAAGGGAAATAACAGACTAGTAGTAAAGAACTGCTTTACTGAGGCAGGGATTAGATTTTTATTCCTAGTGTCTCTGTTACTAGAAAGGGGTCCTGATCTAGACCCCAAGAGAGAGTTCTCAGATCTCACACAAGAAAGAATTCTGGGCAGATTTACAGAGTAAAGTGAAAGCAAATTTACAGAGTAAAGTGAATGGCTACTAGCAGCCATTCTCTAATAAAGTAATGTAAAGCAGCCCTTTCCTATAATCAGTGAAGCAGCCCATGCAGCTGCTCTGCCTATGGCTACATCCTCCCAGTGCTCTCCTTACTGTGCCAAGTAATACAACTGCTATTGATCTGCTGCTTCACTGATTATAGGAAAGGTTATCTCTTGATGATCTGCTAAACAAAGGGTGGATTATTAATGAGTGTTCTGAGAAAGGGGTGGGGCTCCCACAACTGAGTTTCTCCCCATTTTAGACCATATACGGTAACTTCCGGATGTTGCCATGGCATTTGTAAACTGTCATGGCACTGGTGAGAGTGTCTTTTACCATGCTAATACGTTTTAATTAGCTTGTAATGAGCAGTGAGGATGACAGGGGTCACTTTTATCACCATCTTAGTTTTGGTGGGTTTTGGCCAGCTTCTTTACCACATCTCATTTGATCAGCGAGGTCTTTGAGGCTGTACTTTGCAAAACTAGCCCTGTTGATTCCTATTGCACCTATTCAAGGTGGAGTCACTCTGGTTCAAACACCTCTGACACCTCCACTAACTCTTTGTTGTTCTGAAAATGTGATATTCTCTATATGCCTCTGTGTATCCACCAGCAAAACATAAGCAGCCACACCTGTGTGCATGTGTGTGCATGTGTATAAGCACAGGTGTATACACACATGCACACACACTCTCCACCACCACCCCGAGTGCGAGTGGGAGGATTGCTAGGTTTAAACTGTGACGTTCAGGGCTCCTCCATGGAATGTGCTGTGCCTTCCTCTCAATTCTTCATGTATGTTCTCCAGGCCCTTTGCTGCCTATTTTGTAAGCAGACAGGAAGGGTCTCCAGGGACTATAGGAATTCAATCAGCTTGAGCAAGCCTTTTTTCAGCCTCCTGCCTTGCAGTCTGCTTTTTCCCAAACCCTGTGTGGAATGTGCTCCCCTCGTCAGTTGAAACCAGCTCCTTACAGATCCTGGCAACTTATAGATAAATCCCAAAATAAACTTGCCCCATCACCATGCTAAAGTCTCCACCCCAGGAGGAGCTATAGCTTCATTATCATCACATGTGACCTGTGTGTTGGCCTGACGACTCGCTGCATCTGCACAACTGGAACCCCTCCTCTTCATGTGATGACGCAGCCTCTCCCCTCCCCATCGCCCCATAAAACCCTCCTGTGGCTTTCCCTAGGAGAGATACTGCTTGGGAGAATCCTCCCGGTGCTCTCTTTACTGTGCCAAGTAATACAACTGCTATTGATCAAAACCTGCGATTTTGTGGAGAGTCGTCTGTTACTTGCCAGGCAAACAGATCCTGATTTTTTCTGGGTAAGCTTCCTGCTTGGCTTTCAGTTTTTCTTGTCCCTCAATATCATCGCCTCCTGGTGACATAAAAGAAACACAGTTATAGTGAAGCTGTGCCCATGAGATGCCAAAAAGCGATTGAGGCTCAATGTATGTAAATGTTCACTTTTTCCTGAACTAACCAGCTATTTATTGGCTCTCTGGCTTCAGAAAATTTACTTTATGACTTGGTATGAACTTCAGTGGAGTGGTGGAAAGAAGAGGAAATGATTAACTGTCCTGACATTTGAAATTTGTAAGGTTAATGCCAGGGTTGTGCTTGTGCCCTTGGAAAGAGGGAAGGGAAAGGTGTTTTTCCACCTACTCTTTCCAACCTCACTTCTCCGCACATATCCTTACCACAGCTTATCTGGCTCTCCTCTGATGATCCAGCTGGGCCAGCTGCTGCTTATCCCTCCTCCCTAACTCCCTCTCCAATCACCTGAATCTGATCTGGGCCACTTTGCTTCTCCTACCTAACTTACCCCAGGTACAGACGAGTCTCTTGCCCCCTCAGTTCAGTGCAGCAGGGTTTGGAAATTTTGAGAAAGAACATTAGGAACTTAAAGGACAGATCCGTATTGAGCTGGTGTTCACCAGTGTGATCCGACCGGTTGTAAAGATCCTGAAACACTTCAGTATCAGTGTGTAGTCAACAGCTTCCCCACTCCCCTGCAGGCCCCCATCAAAGGCAGCACACTGGCTGCAGCAGCAGAGGGCGCTCTACAACGCTGCCCCAGCACTCGGCAAGCATTCATACAACTGATTAGCGCCTTGGCTTTAAAACAGCTGAATATCATCTCATGCTAAGGGGAACAGGGCTGAGATTCCTCATCTAAAGTTAAGGATAAATAGAGATTTGCAAGCTTTTGCTGCCTGTGGTCAGAACCAGCTGCTTCTTCCGCAGAGCAGCTCTTGCTGGTTGAGGCCAGGATGCTTCACTTCTCTTTCTCTGTTTCCAGCCTAGGACCTGGGCATGAAGCTTCTTGGCACAATGGTTCCAAAACAACTACTAAGGGTCAGTACCCCTCTGTGATAAAGACTTTTACCAACCTGCTGAGATGTGATGGATGCAAGGAATAAACTCAGGTAGGATTTTAATTTTTATTTATTTTTTTAAATGGGAAAGTGGTGGCTTCATTTTTAAAAATTTCATTGTGATAAACTACACATAACATATAATTTTCCATCTTGACCTTTTTTAAGTGTACAGCTCAGTAGTGTTAAGTACATTCACATCTTTGTGCAGTGGATCTCCAGAAATTTTTCGTCTTGCAAAACTGAAACAGGAGTTACTAAACAATAACCCTTCATTCCCGCCTTCCCACACACAGCCCCTGACAACCACTATTCTACTTTCTGTCTCTACAAATTTGACAATTCTAGGCACCTCACATAAATGGAATCATACAGTCACTTTATGAATGGCTTATGTTCCTTCGTATAATGTTCTCAGGGTTCATCCATGTTATAGCATGTGTCAGAATTCCTTTTGAAGGCTGAGTAATATTCTACTGTCTGTATATACCACATTTGGCTTATCTGCTCATTGGTCCGTGTACACGGGGGTTGCTTCTGCCTGTCCTGTTGGCTGTTGTGAATAGTGCTGCTATGCACTCGCATCTACCAATATCTGTTCAAGTCTTTGCTTTCAGTTCTTTTGAAAAAGTACCCAGAAGTGGAATGGCTGAATCATAAGATAATTCTATTTTTAATTTTCTGAGGAAACTTCATATTGTCTTCCATGATGACTGCACCATTTTACCTTCTCACCAACAAGGCACAAGAGTTCCTGTATATCCACTTCCTCACTAATGCCTGTTATTCTCTGGGGCTTTTAATAGTAGCCATCACAGTGATGTGATCATGTAAGGTATGTTTTGAAAAGTTGAACTCATTCCGTTGTTCCACTGTCCTTTCTTCTAAGATTGCGTCTTTTGTTACTTTTTTTTTAAGTTGAAATTTCCTTTCTTTCATCAAATGATAGCAAGTGTAGATGGCATTTAAAAAATATTCTTACATGGAGAAATTAAAAGTTGACTCAGCCCTTGCAACGAAAAGGACAGTTTCAGGTCATAAAAATCCAAATCTAGAAACTTACTGAGCAGGAAAGAGCAGTAAATGCGCCAACATCTGTGTGGGGTAAGAAGAGAATCTGTGTATAAAACAAAAAGACAGAAAGGGAATGATTTTATCACAGGTGCACTAGAAACAGAAAAATAGATCTCCTAGTTCAAAGCCAGTTCCAAGTCTACTCCAGCACGGATGGTGACTAAATACCAGAGGCGTTCGCGTCGCACACAGCCTCACACACCCTATTCCTTGTGAGACTGAGTTGAGATTAGAATGATTTGTTCAAATGGCCCAATTTTATATTCTTCTTTCATTTTTTCCTATTTAAATAATTTCTAGGAAACTGTATTCTTTATGTGGCTAATAACTACACTGGAATTTGTGTCAAATAACAAAAATTAAGGGAAAACTACACATAATAGGTACATTTAGAAATGTGACATTACGGCCGGGCATGGTGGCTCACACCTGTAATCCCAGCACTTAGGGAGGCCAAGGCGGACAGATCACCTGAGGTCAGGTGTTTGAGACCAGCCTGGCCCTCATGATGAAACCCCATCTCTACAAAAACAAAAAAAAACAAAAAAACAAACAAGAAAAAAAAAAACTCTCAAAAAATTAGCCGGGCGTGATGGCGGATGCCTGTAATCCAAGCTACTTGGGAGGCCGAAGCAGGAGAATTCCTTGAACCCGGGAAGCAGAGGTTGCAGTGAGCTGAGATCACGCCACTGTACTTCAGCCTAGCCTGAGCAGCAGAGTGAGACTCTGTCTCAAAACATAAAAAGAAGAAAGAAATATGACATTATACACAGCCATTTTATACATAGCAAAAAGTCTAAAAAATAATCTAATGCATACTGATCCATTTCTGAAGATTTCAGACGATGTTTCAGATTTTTTCTATTATTGGCCTACAACCATTCATGTTTCTGTGCCTTGCTCATAATTCTTAGCACCAAAACAAAAAAGTTATTTATTTCATATGGCAGAATTTACAAGAGATAATATCACAGCACTGCTCAGAATATCCAACCCAGGTAAAATTAACGAGATGAAGCCTTATATTAGTGGCTTGTCTTTGAACCAATAAGAACTTGAAAAGATGAATTGGTATGTCTCTTTAAATGTTGTTATTTTGAAAGATATAAACATATTTTAATGCTCTGGGAACCACATTCTTTTCTATGATTCCCCAGTCAGTATATAGCCATGCATTCAGAATAGATGTGATTTCTGAAAATAACTAAAAGTGATTCAGAGCCATGTCTGGTGAAGATGATTGGGACCATGCACAGAAATGCAAGTTTTCTCAAAAAAATGAAATATGACTACAAAACAATAAATATAACTGATTTGTGAACCTTTCTGAAGGCAATTCCAAAAGTAGAATTTCAAAAATATTTTGAGCCATAGAAGCATTATCTGAAACAGTGTGTAGGTGCCCAACTTGACAACCCCGAAGGAAAAATCTACAAGTTTAAACTCTGGTATGAATATCTGGGGGAAAAAGAAAACCCGCAAAATCATTGCTTTCCAAGGATACCTCATGACTCATTGCCTTGGAATGCCAAACACAAGCTGGCAACCCACAGGCCATATCTGGCCCATACTTTGGTCTTCCGAAGCTTGCTGAGTCTTTCTTTTTTTTAACTTTGCAATTTTCACGCAAGATTTTAATTTTTTTTAAAAATCTCAGTGTCTCACTAATCATGGAAAATCAGGAGAACTGTGCTGTCGTGATCACGCATGCTCTGCAGCCGGACTGCCTGGGTCTGCATCCCAGTTCCACCACTTTCAACTTCTTTGAACTTCATCAAGTTATCTAACCTCTCCGTGCCTCAGGACTGCAAGGAACTCCAGTTATTTTCCTCATCTGAAAAATAGAGATAATAATAGTCCCTCGTAAACAGGGTTATTGTGAGCTTAAAATGAGATCACTGATTTAACACATACTAAACCCTTAGTAAATATAACCTATTATCTGGGAAAACAAACTTTATTCCTGCAGGAGTAAGCAGCATCAGCCCTGTGTGTCTGGGGTCAAAAGGGCTCCACTTCACCCATTTCCCGTCTGGTCCACTTCATCCTTATCTGCCTGCCCACTGTGGGCATTTGCGGTTTACAACCCCCACTTTAGAATCACAATCTGGTCAAACAGCCATGTTTAAAAAGAAAGAATGAATTCACTTCCAGTCACAAAGTTTGCAGAACAGCCATGCTCTGTCTACTGTCTGCCCGTCCGGTTCCATTCTGGGTGCCCCTCATGCCTATAATCTTGGCCAGCAGCAAAGCCTCTCCTGTAAGACTCCGGTGAATTATAGCAAGGTCACAACCTTACTCGCAAGGTACGCAGATTTGCAGAGTAGATGCAATTTCTGTCTTTCATCTATAACTGATCATCTTCCTAGGCTCCCCCCCACCACCCTGGATAGCAGAAACAACTTAGACTTGTCAGTGGAACATATTTATATCTCTTCCAATCTAAATGGTTTCCTCTCTATTTCCAATTTTAATCTGTTAAAAATTCATGGAACTCTCTCTCAGGACTGGTCAAAGCAGCCTCCCTGGAATGACTCACCCTCTGACCTGTGTCTCTGCCTCCCTCTTTTCCTGGGGCTGGCTTCTGGGTATATGTGGGCATACTCTGTTTCTGAAGCTTTGAGGCACAGGGCTTCTCAGACGTAGCTTTGCAGGAGGTGTCTCTGGACTGCCCGGTGGCTGCTAGTCTTATTGTCAGTCTCTGGCTGAAAACAGCTGTCACTTGTTCTGGCTTTGCCAGGGCCTGGCGACCTTCCCTGACTGACCTGCCTCCCACCCAGGCTCCCACAAGCACTGCGACCCCTGAGGTCTGACTCTCACTTTCTTCCACTCCCATCCCTAAAGCCACCTGGCCCTCATGCGGAGATCCTCTTTGACAAAGTTCCCAGGCAAACCCTTAACTAACCTCCACATGTGCCATTTGAGGCTGGGCTGCCTGGAAAAAGAGTCTGCAGTAAAACCTAAAAGCCGGTGTATTATCGGGGCAGGGGGTCCATCCTGAGGGACCAGAGTGAAAGGAAACGGTGACTAAAGTAGGGGCCAAGGGAACGCAGATACAGGGTGATCAAAACTCTTCCGCTCGCCCGTCTGTGCTCCCAGCCCCGCCAGGCAGCACTGAGGGAAGTCGGACCATGTTGCATCTGACCTTGAACATGGTGGAGCTCTGGCTTCAGCAGCAATAGCTCCCACAGGGCACACAGCAGGCTGTTAGGAGGTAAGGTCAATAGCATCACTTGGGGTAAGTTATGCCCCTCCAGACCAAGCTGGCCAAACTACCCCCCTTACTAGCCCAGGGTACCTAGAAAGAAATGAGGGGAAGAAATGGAAAGGATTTCCCGTGGCTGGCAGCAGCCTCATGAGTAGGCTCAGGAGCCTGTGGCCAGGGGAACCTGGGGAGGCACAGAAATGAGGCCCCGTCCACCTTCGTCCTGGGTCATTGTGGGATGGTCTGGGTCAAAGCCACACCACAGTGGAGCAGAGAGCAGCTCTGGACAGCTGACTTCCGGCCCCCCTCTCCTTCACTGCACTGCACCACTGTGCTTCCTGGCTGTGGTGGCCCCACCTTGGTGAGTGGTGGGTGTCTGAGGTGGTCGTCCTCCCAGAGTCCTGATGCTCTCAGCATTTTCTGGTCTGTCCTAACCCATATGCCTACCTCTGTATTGAGAAAGGCCATCTCACTTCCTCCCTTACCACTTCCCACAATCCCTCAAGGCCGGAAGGGGCAGGTTCCAACCTTTCTCTCCCATTATTTCATATCCTCCTATTCTCAGCAGCAAGCCTGGGGCCCAGGCATCACAGACAGAAAAGGGATCTTCCCTATTTTAAAGGGACCTTCCCTATTTGTGGAAGAAACTCCTCATGCGGAGTCCTCTGAGACTGGTTCTGGACACGTTGGGAGAGGAGCTGGCTGTGTGGGTCCCCGTGAGTTCTTGCTGGGTGTGCTGAGAGCGTGAGGCTCTCATGCTGTCCCGGCCACTCCTCGGGGTTATGTTTGCAGGGAGCAGCCTAAGGGCTAAGGAAACATCTTCCGCTAGAGAGCAGGCTTGCTGTGAAAGAAGTTGCCCAAGTTCCGTGCTCCTTGGACATGATACCAACCATCCTCACCCTGCCCTAACTTTTCTTGTGAGCGCTTTGTCAGGTTTAGTGAAGAGCTTGCAAATGGGTTTGGTACCTTCCGAGGTTTCTCTGTTATTACCCTAGCTCACATTCTGCCTTTCACAGTTAATGAAACATCTTAGTTGAATTCTTCTTGCCAACGTGTATGGCATCTGGAAGCATCTACCCTGAGCAAGGAAGTGCCCATGGCCCCTCCTCCTTGGATGTGCCTGTTGATTTTTAGATTTCGAGTTAGTTGCTTTCCCTGCAATCCCTGCTCCCTGAGAGGCTCAAGAACAGGAGTTAATTTGCAGGTTTTCTGACAGCTCACTTTTCATTTAAATAAAGCCCAAAATGTTCAAGAACGAGACCACGGTAAACCAAATGAATAAAATGTTTCAGTAGTAAACAGAGATAATTGGAGAATAAACCATCAAGTAACATGAGAAAGTGACTGAATATTAAAAATATGATAGGGGTGGACTGGGCTGGGAATGAGCGCTACAGAGGGCTTGGTTTTCGTTAGAAGCCCTTCTGAATCATACAGTTCATATAACTGTGTTCATGTATTATTTTGATGAATATATAGTTTGTTTTGTTTTGTTTTTTAATGGAGACAGGGTCTCACTCTGCTGCCCAGGCTAGAGTACAGTGGCAGGATCTTGGCTCACTGCAGCCTCCACCTCCTGGGTTCAAGTAATTCTCATGCCTCAGCCTCCCAAGTAGCTGAGATTGCAGGTACCCGCCACCACACCTGGCCATATATATATATATATATATATATATATATATATATATATATATGTTTATATTTAATGTAACATATATACGGGTTTTTTTAAGTAGAGACAGGGTTTCACCCTGTTGGCTAGACTGGTCTTCAATTCCTGGCCCCAAGTAATCTGCTCCCTTCAGCCTCCCAAAGTTCTGGGATTGCAGGTATGAGCCACCATGCCCAGCCAATATTTTAGATAGATAGATAGATTGATTGATTGATTGATTTAGAGACAGGGTCTCTGTTATGCAGGTTGAAGTACAGTGGCATGATCATATCTCACTGCAGCTTCAAACTACTGGGCTCAAGGGATCCTCCTGCCTCAGCCTCCTGAGTAGCTAGGACTACAGGTGCATGCCACCATGCCCCACTATTTTGCTAAATTAATTTGGTTTTGTAGAGATGAGGTCTCACTATGTTGCCAGGCTGGTCTCAAACTCCTAGGTTTAAGTGATCCTCTCACATCAGCCTCTCGGAGTGCCGTGATTAATAGATGAAGCCACCATGCCCAGCATGAAACATATTTTAAAGTTATGGAAAGAAAAAAAATCTTATTGATCACTAAGTCATGAACAGTAGGCAAAGTACGTCAGTTACATGTTGTTAGTTGCTGCTACATTTGGGGGGCATAGCATCAAAACAACAGAACCCAAATCTGTCCCATTGAGAGAATCTGAAACAGCTGTCCTCTAAGAAACAGAAATTATTAAGTCAAGAAGTGATGACTTATTGTAAAAAGAGTTATTTTATGAATCTTCATTTGATGACTGAAAAATTTTGAGTTGTTTGCAAGATATTTCTGAGTATCCTTAAAATTTGTCTTCATATAATTAAGTTGCATGAGATGAGCCATAATTATCAGATCTCACATGTTGAGATCACAGCCCAGGCAAGCAGAAACACTTCAGTGGTTACAAAAATTCATAATGGCTTCATTCACGCGTCATTCTAGCAAACAAACACTTTGCCATCTGCTAACACCCAGCTGTTACCTGGGCTGGAACCATAGAGTACACAGACAGCCTGGCACCTGTGGACCATCTGAGCCAGATCAGGGTTCTACGTGTCTTCTCTTACTTTCTTTAAACCAGCATTTCCACTAGGGTTTTTGTGGTGTTAGGTCTTATGTTTAATCTTTAATCCAGCTGAAGTTAATTTTTGTATAAGGTGTAAAGAAGTGATCCAGTTTCAGCTTTCTGCATATGACTGGCCAGCTTTCCCAAAACCATTTATTAAATAGGGAATCCTTTCCCCATTGCTTGTTTTTGTCAGGTGTGTCAAAGATCAGACGGTTGTAGATGTGTGGTGTCACTTCTGAGGCCTCTGTTCTGTTCCATTGGTCTTTATCTCTGTTTTGATATGAGTGCCATGCTGTTTTGATTACAGTAGCCTTGTAGTATAGTCTGAAGTCAGGTAGCATGATGCCTCCAGCTTTGTTTTTTTTGTTTTTGTTTTTGTGTTTCTTGGTTTTTTGCTTACAACTATCTTGGCTGTGCGGGCCCTCTTTTGGTTCCATATGAAGTTTAAGGTGGTTTTTTCCAGTTCTGTGAAGAAAGTCAGTGGTAGCTTGATGGGGATAGCATTGAATCTATAAACTACTTTTGGCAGTATGGCCATTTTCATGGTATTGATTCTTTCTAACCATGAGCATGGAATGTTTTTCCATCTGTTTGTGTCCTCTCTTATTTCCTTGAGCAGTGGTTTCTAGTTCTCATTGAAGAGGTCCTTCACATCCTTTGTTAGTTGCATTCCTAGGTATTTTATTCTCTTTGTAGCAGTTGTGAATGGGAGTTCACTCATGATTTGGCTCTCTGTTTGTCTATTATTGGTATATAGGAATTCTTGCAATTTTTGCACATTGATTTTATATCCTCAGACTTTGCTAAAGTTGCTTATCAGCTTAAGGAAATTTTGGGCTGAGACAATGGGATCTTCTAAATATACAGTAATGTCTTCTACAAATAGAGACAATTTGACTTCCTCTTTTCATAATTGAATAACTTTTATTTCTTTTTCTTGCCTGATTGCCCTGGCCAGAACTTCCAATACTATGTTGAATAGGAGTGGTGAGAGAGGGCATCCTTGTCAGTTCATGACTAAAACACCAGAAGCCATGGCAACAAGCCAAAATAGACAAATGGGATCTAATTAAACTTAAGAGCTTCTGCACAGCAGAAGAAACTATCATTAGAGTGAACCAGCAACCAACAGAATGGGAAAAAATTTTGCAAGCTACCCATCTGACAAAGGGCTAATAACCAGAATCTACAAATAACTTAAACAAATTTATAAGAAACAAGCAAACAACCCCATCAAAAAGTAGGCGAAGGATATGACCAGACACTTTTCAAAAAATGACATTTATGTAGCCAACAAACATATGAAAAAAAGCTCATCATCACTGGTCATTAGAGAAATGCAAATCAAAACCACATTGAGCTACCGTCTCACACCAGTTAGAATGGCAATCATTAAAAAATCAGGAGACAACAGATGCTGGAGAGGATATGTAGAAATAGGAACACTTTTACACTGTTGGTGGGAGTGTAAATTAATTCAACCATTGTGGAAGACAGTGTGGTGATTCCTCAAGGATCTAGAAATAGAAATACCATTTGACCCAGCAATCCCATTACTGGGCATATACCCAAAGGATTATAAAACATTCTTTTATAAAGACACATGCACAGATATGTTTATTGTGGCACTGTTTACAATAGCAAAGACTTGGACTCAACCCAAATGCCCATCATTGATAGACTGGATAAAGAAAATGTGGCACATATACACCATGGAATACTATGCAGCCATAAAAAAGGATGAGTTCATGTCCTTTGCAGGGACATGGATGAAACTGCAAACCATCATTCTCAGCAAACTGACCCAAGAACAGAAAACTAAACACTGTATGTTCTCACTCATAAGTGGGTGTTGAACAATGAGAACACATGGACACAGGGAGGGGAACATCACACACTGGGGCCTGTCCAGGGGTGGTGGGGGATAGGGGAGGGATAGTAGAGGGTGGGGGGATTGTGGAGGTATTAGAAGAAATACCTAATGTAGATGACAGGGGAATGGATGCAGCAAACCATTGAGTCATATGTATGCCTATGTAACAAACCTGCATCTTCTGCACATGTACCCTAGAACTCAAAGTATAATAAAAAAGAAAGAAAGAGAAGTGGAAAAGTTGAGACAAAAGGAAAAAACCCAGCATTTCCAAAAACACATATTTACAGAAAGAAATGGATCCAAGTGGTATGAAACGGTAACATCTTAACTGTTAGTACATTCCTTGGACACCATCTATTTAGTTGCTTAGAACTTACAGGATCTAAGAACTTACAGGATCTTGGTGAGAAAAGTCTGATGTTACAAAACGATATGCAGTCTATGACCTCCCTTCTTCCAAGGGACTTAGGGTTTGACACTGGACCGACTCTTCAGCAGAAATGGAGTTTGCCAAGAGAAGGATCCTGCCACTGCCATGATGGGGAGAGTTACTTATTGTCACGCCCAAGCTCCTTTCAAGTCAGAAGCTTCTAGTTGGTCAGCAGCCTCCCTTGATCCACATTTCCTCTGTGACTAGGCTGCAGGAAGGGTTTGCTATTGCAAAGCTGCCAAAGTGAAGGCTTTCCACACAGATGAGTTTCTAACCACAGCCAGTGGAGGACAAAAAAAAACAAAACAAAAAAACAATATTTTATTTGGGTGGAAAGAACATTCTTCTACTGCATAAAAATTGTATTTGATACCCTTACTGAGTGTGTATGCAAGAGTGGTTTGTGAAGGTGCCAATTAGCCTAGAAGGGCTAGCTGTGTGGATAAAAGTTAAGAGTATGGGCTCTGTAGGCAGATTGCCTGGGTTCAAATCTTGCCACCTCTTATTATTTAATGTGTGATCCTGGAGAAATTGCTTAACCAGTCCGTGCCTCTGATTTTTTCATCTGTGTAATGAGACTAATAAGGTGTACATTTTTGTGTAAGAATAATAATATCCTAATATCCTCCTCACAGTGTAGTGAGGACCAAGTAAGTTATTGCCTGCAAAGAGCTTAGAACAGGGCCTGGCTCATAGAAAGCACTCAGCAGAGGTTACCTGTGATTATTTTAGTGTCAGACTTTTCCTCTCAGTTGCTTGTGATCTAGGAGGTGCCCTCTCAGAGTCATCAGGAGAGGGACATCAGGGAGTTCTGTAGGGTGTTTGTTAACCAAGCCTTCATCAAAGCCCCTACCCCATAATGGATTTTCCAAAATTCTTCTCCCCTGTTCTTTGAGATCCCTGGCAACTCTGTGATTCCATTGTGACAGCCCAGGGATCTATCCAGATGCTTCCCATACCATATCTAAAGCTCTATGTTGTACTCATTGGCCCGATTCTTGAGTTACTTTAGGGTTTATACAGTTACAGGATAAATTGTTGCTGCCTTATAGAACAAGAAATATGACCAGTATTTATATAGTGATTCAAAGGTTTTAGAACTTTAGTAAAATGGACAACTTCATATGCTATCATGTTAATATAAACTCTTTTATGGAAGTAGAATGCATATACCAGAACATGGCACAAATATTAAATATACAGATTGAGGAATTGTCAAAGTGAAGAAACCTGTATAACCATCACCCTAAGACAAATCACTACAAGAACCTTAGAAATCCACCTTCCATCTATTACTCTCCCCTCACCCCACCTCAGAGGTAACCACTTTCCTGAGTTCTAACACCAGAAGTTGGTTTTCCTGTTTTTGAACCTTATATAAATGGAATCATAGGGAATGAATTTGTCTGTTTTTTTTATTCGGTATTGGAATTATGATAATCATCTATGCTGTTGCATGTTGGGGTAGTTTTCTATTAACATTCATTTTAATGTCATTTGGTGCACTCGTATGAGCATTTCTGATGAGTATGTATATATACCTGGGGGGAATGAGTCATAGGATGTATGTATATTCAAATTTAGTAGATAATCCCAAACAATTCTGTATAGAAATTCTATCAAAGTACACTCATGCCAGCCATGTATAAGAGTTCCAGTGGCTCCACAGCCTCACCAAAACTGAGTATTGTCAGTCATTTTATTTTTACTTGTAGCCATTCTAGGATTAGAGTAGAAGTGTTTCTCTGGGAGTACTCATTTGCATTTCTCAGATGACTGCATGCCTAATTATGTGACATCTTTTTTACTGTGTCTGCTGAGATTATTATGTGATTTTTTCCCTTTATTTTGTAAATATAATAGATTACATTGATTGGTTTTCAAAAATTATCCAAATTTTCATTCCTAGAATAAACCCAACTTGATGATGTTTATATGTTTGCTCAGCTCAGTTTGATCATATTGTGCTTAAGATTTTTGCACCTATGTTTACAAAAGAAATTGGCCCACAACATTTTTTTGTGAAGTTCTTAGGGTACACCAAGGTTATAAAATAAGTTTCCAAAGGTACTGTTATCTCTTCCTTAAATGTTTGGAAGAATTCATTGGTGAAGCCACCTGGGCTTGAAGTTTTGCTTCGTTTGTTTGGTAGGAAGATTTTGCTGTTATTAACTGCTTATTAAGCAGAACATGCAGAAAAGTGCACATAAATTCATATGCCTAAAATTCACACACATAAAAGTGCACATAAACTAACTTATATGGTGCAATACATTTTCACAAACCTAATGCAGTCATGTGATCAGTACCCTGCACAAGAAACAGAATATTATTACAATCTCAGATACCTATTTCTTTTTTTTAATATTTATTTTTATTTTTTATTTTTCTTTTTATAAATAAAAAAAAATTCCAAGGCCTCTGTTCTGTTCCATTGGTCTATATCTCTGTTTTGGTACCAGTACCATACTGTCTGATTACTGTAGCCTTGTAGTATAGTTTGAAGTCAGGTAGTGTGATGCCTCCAGCTTTGTTGTTTTTGCTTACAATTGACTTGGCTATGTGCACTCTCTTTTGGTCCCATATGAAGTTTAAGATGGTTTTTTTCCAGTTCTGGGAAGAGGGTCATAGGTAGCTTGGTGGGGATAGCATTGAATCTATAAATTACTTTGGGCAGTATGGCCATTTTCACAATATTGATTCTTCCCAATAATGAGCACGGAATGCTTTTTCATCTGTTTGTGTCCTCTCTTATTTCCTTGAGCAGTGGTTTGTAGTTCTCCTTGAAGAGGTTCTTCACATCCCTTGTAAGTTGTATTTCTAGATATTTTATTCTTTTTGTATCAATTGTGAATGGGAGTTCACTTATGATTTGGTTCTCTATTATTGGTGTATAGGAATTCTTGTGATTTTTGCACACTGATTTTGTATCCTGAGACTTTCCTGAAGTTGCTTATCAGCTTAAGGAAATTTTGGTCTAAGATGATGGGGTTTTCTAAATATATAATCATGTCATCTGGAAACAGAGACAATTTAACTTCTTCTCTTCATAATTGAGTACACTTTATTTCTTTCTTTTGCCTGGTTCCCCTGGCCAGAACTTCCCATACTATGTTGAATAGGAGTGGTGAGAGAGGGCATCCTTGTCTTGTGCCAGTTTTCAAAGGGAATGTTTCCAGCTCTTTCCCATACAGTGTCATATTGTCTGTGGGTTTGTCATAAATATCTCTTATTATTTTGATATATGTTCCATGAATACCTAGTCTATTGAGAGTTTTTAACATGAAGGGATGTTGAATTTGATCAAAGGCCATTTCTGCATCTACTGAGATAATCATGTGTTTTTTGTCATTGGTTCTGTTTATGTGATGGATTATGTTTATTGATTTGCATATGTTGAACCAGCCTTCCATCCCAGGGGTGAAGCTGACTTGATGTGGTGGATAAGCTTATTGATGTGCTGTTGTATTCATTTTGCCAGTATTTTATTGAGAATTTTTGCATTCATATTCATCAGAAATATTGGCCTAAATTTTCTTTTTTGTTATTTCTCTGCCAGGTTTTGGTGTCAGGTAATGCTGACCTCATAAAATGAGTTAGGGAGGATTCCCTCTTTTTCTATTGTTTGGAATAGTTTCAGAAGAAATGGTACCAGCTCCTCTTTGTAACTCTGGTAGAATTTGGCTGTGAGTTTGTCTCGTCCTGGGCTTTTTTTGGTAGGTAGACTATTAATTACTGCCTCAATTTCAGAACTTGTTATTGGTCTATTCAGGGATTTGACTTCTTCCTGGTTTAGTCTTGAGGGGGTGTAAGTGTCCAGGAATTTATCAATTTCTTCTAGATTTTCTAGTTTATTTGCATAGAGGTGTTTATAGTATTCTCTGATTGTAGTTTGTATTTCTTTGGGAGCAGTGGTGATATCCCCTTTATTATTTTTTATTGTCTCTATTTGATTCTTTTGTCTTTTCTTCTTTATTAGTCTGGCTAGTGGTCTATCTATTTTGTTAATCTTTTTTAAAAACCAGCTCCTGGATTCATTAATGTTTTGAAGGGTTTTTCGTGTCTCGATCTCCTTCAGTTCTGCTCTGATCTTAGTTATTTCTTGTCTTCTGCAAGCTTTTGAATTTGTTTGCTATTTCTTCTCTAGTTCTTTTCATTGTGATGTTAGGGTATCAATTTTAGATATTTCTCTGTTTCTCCTGTGGGCATTTAATGCTATGAATTTCCCTGTAAACACTACTTTAGCTATGTCCCAGAGATTCTGGTACAGTGTGTCTTTGTTCTCACTGGTATCAAAAAAGTTAATTATTTCTGCCTTCATTTCATTATTTACGCAGTAGTCATTCAGGAGCAGGTTGTTCAGTTTCCACGTAGTTGTGCAGGTCTGAGTGAGTTTTATAATACTGAGTTCTAATTCGATTGCACTGTGGTCTGAGAGAGTGTTTGTTATGATTTCCATTCTTTCACATTTGCTAAGGAGTGTTTTACTTCCAATTATGTGGTCAGTTTTAGAGTAAGTGTGATGTGGTACTGAGAAGAATATATATTCGGTTGATTTTGGGTGGAGAGTTCTGTAGATGTCGATTAGGTCCACTTGGCCCACAGCTGAGTTCAAGTCCTGAATATCCCTGTTAATTTTCTCTCTCATCGATTTATTTAATATTGACAGTGAGATGTTAAGTCTCCCAGTATTACTGTGTGGGAGTCTAAGTCTCTTTCTAGGTTTCTAAGAAGTTGCTTTATGAATCTGGTTTCTCCTATATTGGGTGCATATATATTTAGGACAGTTACCTCTTCTTGTTGCATTGATCTCTTTACCATTATATGATGCCTTTCTTTGTGTTTTCTGATCTTTGTTGGTTTAAAGGCTGTTTTATCAGAGACTAGGATTGCAATCCCTGCTTTTCTTTGAGTTTTATTTGCTTGGTAAATCTTCCTCCATCCATTTATTTTGAGTCTATGTGTGTCTTTGCATGTGAGATGGGTCTCCTGAATACAGAACACCAATAGGTCTTGACTCTTTATACAACTTGCCACTCTGTGTCTTTTAATTGGGGTATTTAGCCTGTTGACATTTAAGGTTAATATTGTTATGTGTATACTTTATCCTTTCATTATGCTGCTAGTTGGTTATTTTGCCCATTAGTTGATGCAGTTTCTTCATAGTGTTGATGGTCTTTTACAATTTGGTATGTTTTTTCAGTGGCTGGTGCCGGTTTTTCCTTTCCATATTTAGTGCTTCCTTCAGGAGCTCTTGTAAGGCAGGCCTGGTGGTGACAAAATCTCTCAGCAATTGCTTGTCTGTAAAGGATTTTATTTCTCCTTCACTTATGAAGCTTAGTTTGGCTGGATATAAAATTCTGGGTTGAAAATTCTTTTCTTTAAGAATATTGAGTATTGACCCCCACTCTCTTCTGGCTTGTAGGGTTTCTGCAAAGAGATTTGCTGTTAGTCTGATGGGCTTCCCTTTGTGGGTAACCCAACCTTTCCATCTGGCTGCCCTTAACATTTTTTTTCCTTCGTTTTAACCTTGGTGAATCTGATAATTATTTGTCTTGGGGTTGCTCTTCTTGAGAAGTACCTTCGTGGTGTTCTCTGTATTTCCTGAATTTGAATGTTGGCCTGCCTTGCTAGGTTGGGGAAGTTTTCCTGGATAATATCCTGAAGTGTGTTTTCCAACTTGGTTCCATTCTCCCCATCACTTTCAGGTACAGCAATCAAATGTAGGTTTGGTCCTTTCACGTAGTCCCACATATCTTGGAAGCTTCATTCATTCCTTCTCATTCTTTTTTCTCCAATCTTGTCTTCATACTTTATTTCATTAAGTAGATCTTCAATCTTTGATACTGGAGTTTGTTGTTACCCCCCTTCTGAAGCCAACTTCTGTTAATTTGTCAAAGTCATTCTCTGTCCAGTTTTGTTTCCTTGCGAGCAAGGAGTTCTTATCCTTTGGAAGAGAAGAGACATTCTGGTTTTTGGAATTTTCAGCCTTTCTGCACTGGTTTTTCCTCATCTTTGTTGATTTATCTACCTTTGGTCTTTGATGTTGGTGACCTTCAGATGGGGTTTTTTTGTGGACATGCTTTTTGTTGATGTTGATGCTATTCCTTCCTGTTTGTTAGTTTTCTTTCGAACAGTCAGGCCCCTTTTCTGCAGGTCTGTTGGAGTTTGCTGGAGATTCATTCCAGACCCTGTTTGCTGGAGGTCCATTCCAGACCCTGTTTTCCTTCAGCAAAAGCTGCAGAACAGCAAAGATTGCTGCCTGTTTTTTCCACTAGAAGCTTCATCCCAGATGGGCACTGACCATATGCCCATGTAAGGTATCTGTTGACCCCTGCTGGGAGGTGTCTTCCAGACAGGAGGCACAGGGGTCAGCAACCCACTTGAGGAGGCAATCTGTCCCTTAGCATGGCTCGAGTACTGTGCTGCAAGATCTGCTGCTTTCTTCAGAGCCAGCAGTAAGGAACGTTTAAGTCTGCTGAAGCTGTACCCACAGCCGCCCCTTCCCAGGTGCTCTGTCCCAGTGAGATGGGAGTTTTATCTATAAGTCCTTAACTGGGGCTGCTGCCTTTCTTTCAGAGATGACCTTCCCAGAGAGGAGGAATCTAGAGAGGCAGTCTGGCTGCAGTGGTTTTGCAGAGCTGCAGTGGGCTCTGCCCAGTCTGAACTTCCTGGCAGCTTTGTTTACACTGTGAGGGGAAAACTACCTACTCAAGCCTCAGTAATGGCAGACACCCCTACCCTACCAAGCTCAAACATCCCAGGTCAACTTCAGACTGCTATACTGGCAGCGAGAATTTCAAGCCAGTGGATCTTAGCTTGCTCGGCTCTGTGGGGGTGGGATATGCTGAGCTAGACAACTTGACTCCCTGGCTTCAGCCACCTTTTTAGGGGAGTGAGCAATGTTGTCTCACTGGTGTTCCAGGTGCCACTGGTGTATGAAAAAAAACTGCAGCTATGTCGGTGTCTGCCCAAATGCCTGCCCAGTTTTGTGCTTGAAACCTAGGGCCCTGGTGGTATAGGCACCTGAGAGAATCTCATGGCCTGTGGGTTGTGAACACCATGGGAAAAGCTTAGTTTCTGGTCCAGAATGCACCATTCCTCATGGCACAGTCCCTCACAGCTTCATGTGGCTAGGGGAGGGAGTTTCCCAACGCCTTGTGCTTCTTGGGTGAGGCAACACCCCACTCTGCTTTGGCTTGCCCTCCATGGGCTACACCCACTGTCTAATCAGTCCCAGTGGGATGAGCCAGGTACCTCAGTGCAAAATGCAGAAATCATCCACCTTCTGTGTTGGTCTCGCTAAAAGCTGCAGGCCAGAGCTGTTCTTATTTGGCCATCTTGCCCAGGAATCCCCTGTGTGAGATGCTTTGATATAGGCAGGCAATGTGAAATAAGCACTTTGTGGACAATGGAGTATCCATCCCCTCAAATGTTTATCCTTTGTGTTACCAACAATTTAATTACACTCTGTTAGTTGTTTTAAAATGTACAATTAGGTTATTATTGGCTATAGTTACCCTATTGTGCTATCAAATAGTAGGCCTTATTCATTCTTTGTATTTTTTTTTTTTTTTTGTAAACATTAACCATCCCCAGCTCAACCCTGAAGCCGCCACTAGTTTTCCCAGCCTCTGGTAGCCATCCTTCTATTCTCTGTGTCCATCAGTTCAATTGCTTTGATTTTGAGATCCCACAAATAAATGAGAACATAAAATGTTTGTCTTTCTGTGCTTGGCTTATTTCACTTAAAATAATGATTTCCAGTGCCACACGTTGTTGCAAATGCATAGATCTCTGTCTTTTTATGGCTGAATAGTACTCCATTAGGTATACGTACCAAATTTTCTTTATCCATTCACCTTTTGATGGACACTTAGGTTGCTTTCAAATCTTGGCTATTATTAATAAAAACATTGCTGTAACCAACATAGAAGTGTAGATATCTCTTTGATATACTGATTGTCTTTCTTTGGGGTATATACCCAGCAGTGGGATTGCTGCATCATATGGTTGATCAATTTTTAATTTGTTGAGGAACCTCCAAACTGTTCTTTGCCATAGTTGTACTAATTTACACTCCCATCAATAGTTTGTGTGTATGTATGTGTGTGTGTGTGTGTGTGTGTATATATATATATATATATATATATATATATATATACACATACACGCATGGCATAGGTATATATATCTCTGTTGATATGTGTGAACACATACAGGTACTTCTGCATGCTTTTCTTCATCTGTATATATCCACGTGTTCACTCACACACACACATATATGTATCCAACTGTAGTACTATATAAAAATACTGTACATACATACAGAGACATTGGTTAAATCTAAGAAATTTTCTGAATAGAATGTGTTAATATTCCTTACACCATCATAATTATTTCACCTTCTCTCCACTGAATGCATATTGGTTTTATATATCAGAATAACTTTTTAAAAATTATCAATTTACTGATATGGATATTTTGCTTACACTAACTAAACATTCAGATGGCAATGACAAATAAGAAACTGAGCTCACCTAGTTACTGAAGTGACAAAAATTGTAAAAAATCAACTAGATTTTAAGTAGCTATGTATTCAGTTTGTGGATAATTATTATACTTATGAACCTTAGTAAGGAGTGAAAATAAGATTCTTTTTCTCCCTAAGGAAAGCATAGATGATTATTTGCATGAAAAAAATCCTCTGAAACTTTTTGCATTAAATAATCAAAGCATTATTTCCGGGATTTAGCAAGCAAATTAGAAAGTCTATTACATAAATGCCTTTCTCTGATAAGGCAAATATGATAATCTTTATGAGAATAGCTCATCCTGAGCTTGATTTCCAAAGACAATATCAGAAAGAATTCCCCACGCTTTTTGTTTCATAGGTTGACCTTCCTACCTACTCATGTGTGCTCTGGAATCTCTGCTGCTAGAGTAAACATCTCTATTAATAAACTTAATTTCCAATTAATATAGCAGACTGAGCTGATGGAGGAAATGATCCTCACCATACAGTGAGAAAACAGAAAAATGCAGAATAAATTACTATATTAAATGATAATCAGCAGATCCTGAAAGGAAAGGAGATATCTGTGTGCCAGGAGAAAGGGGAAAAAAATCAGAACTAAAGTGCTGATTCCAAAGTGGTGAACTGTAGCTAAAGGTGGAAAGTTTGCATCAGATTAGGATGATTTTTTTTTCCAGTACAGGCTTGAGGTTGTGACACCCCTGTCATGACCAAGGTAGGGAATGTTGTGTGTGGGTCCTGATTGTGGGGATCTGGAATTGCGCTCTCTGCATAAAACCTTGAGCTAGGTAGGGCTGCCCTGTGAAATGTAAAACAAAACCTTAACCAGATGGCCTTTGGATACAGGAAAGCAACTTACTGCCCTTAGTTATTAATGTGGAAACGGTAATTTATTAGTAGTCAAAATCACAAACCTCTCCCATACACAGGCAATGAAGTCCAAATACTCACTACTCACAAAGTGTGAGAACTCAAAGACTATAAATTAAAGATTAAAAACAGTTCATAATAAGTGAAATCTACCGATGCCCAGAGATGCAAATATGGAACTGTCTCATATAGTTGCCTCCCTAGCTAGGGTAGGAAAGATTCCAGCAGAAAACAACTCCCACTGAAGTACAACTGAGAATTTTTAAAATGCAAAGGGAAGCTGGGCATGGTGGCTGGTACCTGTAATTTTAGTTACTCTGTAGGCTGAGGTGGGAGGTTCCTTTGAGTCCAGGAGTTCTAGAACAGCCTGAGCAACACAGTGAGACCCCCATCTCTCTCAAAGCAAAATAAATTTAAATTTAAAAAATGCAAAGGGGGAAAAAATCACCATTAGATTTAGTGGAGAAAGCCCACGGGAGAATTCACATGCTGGGAAACAGACATTAGTGTTCTATGAAAGTTACTAAAACACTCAAAGAGATCAATAAAAAAGATTTATTTTAGTCAATTAAATTTTTAAAATATGAAACACTCTATGCTTGTGTCTGCACCAGGTGATATAAAAGGTTTTGTCTTTTTTATTTTTAATTTTAACCTGAGATACACTCACGGACAGTAAGACACTTCAAATTTGTTGGAGGAAAAGAAATTGATGTATTTGAAATGCATTAATGTTTTCTCTGTATATCTTATCTAACTATTCACAACATATGTACAAATATATGTAAGTAAAAATGTATGTGTATATAGTGTGTAATTATGTGTGTCTTTTTCTAGCTGTCCTTATTAACCTCTATGTATCTTTGTGTCTATCCATCTATCTATTGATCTGTCTGTCTGGGGGATATAGTTATACTGGGGAAAAGAGAGTATGAGACATAGAGAAATAGGAAGACAAATAGGAGCTAGCAATGAGATGCAAAAAAACAGGAAGAAAAATACAGAGAAAGTAAGACATAAGCATGAAAGGAGGGCGGGAGAGAAAGTAAAATATTTAACTTTGTCTAATTAAAACAAGAACAAAATCATAAATCATGAAAGTGTGCAATATTACTCAGCTAGTCTGCTCATATGGAAAGTAAGAAACAATTTTCTTTAGATTAGGTAATACACTATGTTTGGCATAAATAGAACTGTATACACAAGAAATATGTGACATTGCTATCAGTATTCATTCAGCAGACCATCTTTCTTCTTTCTCTTATTCAAGATTACTGTCATCTCAGATGGACTTCCACCAATAAAATATTCTTCTCTTCCCCCTTTTGTACTTCTTACTCCAGTTCTTGAATTGTAGTGGACAGAATCAGGTCTCCAAGCAATATAGAAAAATAACAATGGGGAAAAATATCACATTACATGCTAATGTAAAACTTTTTCAAAAAAATATTCTAAAGCATGTTTTAAATGTCTTAAAAATGATCACTCCATTTGTATTTTTTTTCACTAACAGAATGATTAACTTTGCTTAGACATTTTGTACTTGCATGGTTGTATGTCTATCAATATAAGGGAATACATTTTAAAAGAAGCTGACAACATTATTAAACAGCAAATTTTGACATTTAAAAGCAAGTGCAGGTTGGGTGTGGTGGCTCACACCTATAATCCCAGCACTTTGGAAGGCTGAGATGGCAGGATTGCTTGAAGCCAGGAGTTAGAGACCAGCTTGGGCAACAGAGCAAGGCTTTGTCTGCCCAAAATTAAAATTAAAAGAATTAATTGGGCATATTGACATGAACCTGTAGTACTAGCTGCTAGGGAGGCTACGGAGGGAGGATCACTTGAGACCAGGAATTTAAGGCTGCAGTGAGCTATGATCAGGCCACTTCACTCCAACCTGGGTGACAGAGCAAGACTCCTTCTCCCAAAAAAAAAAGCAATTTCAAAATGAGACTGTGAGTGAGTGATTATGTTTTGATAGATTTCCAAATTAAAATATAAGTATCCTATTTTTAAAATTGCAAACTAATAGTGTTGGCATCTAAACAAGATAGTCGTTTTATGATATAATTTTTATATTTTTATAAGTTAGTAGATTAATAAATATATCCAGTAATTATAAAATAAAGATATAACTAGAAACAATGGTTCAGTAAGCCATCTGGTTAAAAATATTTTGTCATCTTTATTACAATTTTGAATATGTCCTATCTTTTTTTTGGAAATGGGAAAGTGCAATTTCTAGAAGAATGCCACCTATAAAATTAAGTACCATAACACCCTCTTTTCTCAAATGTCTTTTTTCTTAATTCAAGGGAAAAAGAAAATTTTGTAAGCAATATGTTTCACCGTCCACTCTCAGCCATTTCCTTTAAGCTCTAAGCTTCCGATTTTTATTTATTAAAAAAAAAGGATATGTCCAGAGGAATACAGCAAAAAATCAGAACTTAATTGTCTATGTTTCCATTTAAAGTACTGTTTTATCTTTTAAAATGAAAAGGTATTTCATATAAGGAATAATCCAGATGTAAGACAAAGAATGGAGTGAATATCAGTAGAGGAATATACTAATATAGATTTCACATTTAGGATTGTTTTTCAAGTTAGGATTTGAAACCCACTCTATAAGCAGAAGTAAAAGCCACCCAGCTACAAGATGCTCCAGCATATTAGATATGTAGTTTTATAGAATTGGAAGCATATGATGAAGAATGTGGAATCATTTGGGCACCTTCTCTGTACCCTTAGTTCAAGATTGAGTGTAAAGAAGCAGTGATGTGATTGAAGAAAACCCGGCCTGCCAATGAGTAAATATTCAATAACTCTTCCCAACATCACTTTAATCAGGGGCAATGCAGTATTTCAAAAAAGTCTCTTTCTACACAGTTTCTGTACAGATAAACTTTCCAAGCAAACAAAAGAAAGAAGCATAGAAGAAGGCAGACATGTGCTCAAAAAATATCAACCTGGATTTCTTTCTAAAAAATGGAAGGCTGTAATATAATATAATACATATATATATATAAACACACACACACACACATGCACGCCCAACAGGTGAACATGCATACATATATACGTGTGTGTGTATACATATACATATATATGTATACATATATACATATATACACATATATGCATATATATACACACATACACATGCACATGAGGTTAACACGCATACATATATATATATATTTGTGCGTGTGTGTGTGTGTGTGTGTATTCCTTGGCTTAATATTATGGCAAAAATATCACTCTTGGCTTAATATACCAGGTCCACATATACATATACCAAGAATATTACTCTTGGCTGAATACACCAGGTTCATATATTATATATATATTGGACCTTATATATATATACCCCCAAGATATATTCCCAATAAAAAGATAGGGATATTTAAAATTGTAATAAAGATGACAAAATATACTTTTTTAACAAGACGGTTTACTGAACCTTTTATATTATGTGTGACATATATATGGAGACCTGGTACATTATATATATATATATATATATATATATATATATGCATATATATATATGTAATATTCTATATTATACTTACTTAGGATCATCCTAATAAAGTCTAAAAAAGACCAGGTCAGATAAGGAGACATATTATCAGGTTAAAGTATACACACACAAACACACACACGCACACACAAACACACACACATACATGCAAAGAAGAAAGTGAATCAATGCTTTGAGATAAAGTAAAATAACTCAGCATTATTATAATATTTTATCATTCTGATCTTTCCCCCAGTATTTCAGTCCTTGTAACTGAGCACTTACTTGGTTGGCAGGGGAAAGAGAGGTAATATGTTATTTCTGCCATCTGGTGATCAAGCAATTAAGAAAATCATTCAATTAATAGATTGAATATTAATTACGTGTCAATCCTGCAGATTCATTGATTATTTCTATTTCACCAAGCATGTACAAAACAGGGAAACAAGCAACAATAAAACATCAAGGTAGCCAGTTAATCACTCTGCTCATCCATTCAGAAACTATTGAGCATTTGAATTGCTGTATTCAAAACATGGTGCTAGAATCTTTGTGGTTATAAATGGAAAACACTGATAATTTAAGCAGGATATAACATGTCACACGTGTATGTAGGATCATTCTGTCTGCTGTGTGGTAGAGGGGTTGATGTGTACCAAGGTGTGTAACAGAGAAAGAATGGATGTAAGAAACTGGTTAAGAGGCAGTCATACTAGTGAAAATAAAAAATAACCCTAGCATTAGAATAGGGTTTCTGAATACGGTTTATGACACCATTGACATTTTGAGCCAGGTAATTCTTTGCTGTGGAAGGTTATACGGTCCATTGCAGGATGTTTAGTAGCAACCATGGCCTTCAATAAAGGGCATTACTCGCAAATAGCATCCTCCCCACCTGTGACAATGAAACAATGTTTCCAGATTTTGTTAAATGTTCCCTGGAGGGGGCAAAAACATGTCTTAGGTGACAGCCACTGGATTAAAATAGTGACAGTGGGATGGCATAAAAGTGAATGGATTATGGATTCTGCATGAGATTTGTTGAAAGAACTGATAAGATTTTCTTATGAATTTTATATAAGAGTAAGGAAAATACAGTAATTAAGACAACTCAGGTTTTTGGCCTGGGCAACTGGACAAAGGAATATTCTATTTAATAAGAGGAGAAAGTGGGGAAACAGTACACTAGATTTAGCATTTACCAAGTTATACTGATATGTCTGCAGTTCTCAATGGACTGTTTCCTGAGAGAATTTTTATATAGCACTCTAATGATCAAAACAGCACCTAGTGTCAGCATGACTGCTAGATGTATAGCACATAGTATAAAAAAGAGATTCTTCAATTTCTAGCTTGGGATATTGAGTGTTGGTTATGTTTCCTGAGCTGGAGCTAACTAGAAGTAAACCATATTTGGGATTATGAATTGATGAATTCAGTATTTCACATGTTGATTTGGAGGTTCCTCTTTTTCATATATTAAAAATGTTTAATATGCAAATAGATGTGTTTGAAGTTCAGAAAAAAAGACATCGACTAAGAATAGATCTGAGAGTCATCAGCAATTAAAGTCTAATTAAATCTATTTGAATAAATGAGATACCCCTGAGAGAGTACAGGGAAGAGAGTAAAGAATATAGTCCTAGAGAATACAGTCTTTTAAAGGATACACAGATTTTGTCCTTAGGAGAAGACTAAGAAGAGACAGAGAAGAATAAGTGTATATGTGCATGTGTGCATGCATGCACGCACATGCTATAATGAGATATGGTAGAATAATATAATTATCATCATGGAAAATATTCATTGAGTGCATGTTATATGTCAAGAGGGCTCCTTATATGCATTACCTCATTAAATCTTTCCTGACAACACTAAGAGTTGGATAGGTACTATTTTCTCCATTTAACAGGTAAGGACAATGAAATGCAAAAAAGGTTAATTAATTTGCCCAAGGTTACAGTAAGTGAAAGCCTGGATTCAAATGGCATAACTAAGAAGCCTATTCTCTTAACTACTATGCTCTGGACAAGTTTAAAGAGAAGAATGTCTCCGAGAAGGAAGTGTTGAATAGTATTTAGTGCTAAGAGAGTAAGTTACATGACAACTAAAAAGTGCTCACAAGACTTAGCAAAAGGAGCTCTTTAGTGAGATTGCTATTGAACTTACAGAGGTAAGTTTTCCTTATCAGGAAAGGAAAATAATATGCCTTTGTCAGTCTTAAATTAATCCAGGCTAATGTCATCATTCTCATAATTTTGCCACAGTTTTTGGTGAAACCTTATAAAAATGTCAAGATCATTAGTTTTCAGTACTGTTACCTAAAGCATCTTGATTTCCTAATACCCATTATAAAGTCATGATTCATGATGTACTAAGAAAAACTTACAGGCAACCTTTTCTCTGATAGATTTCCCATCATATCCTAAGCAGACACGTCTGTCATTCTATCACAGATTCCCCCTGTAGTCATACTTATGCAAGTTAATTTCTGGCAGCTGATAAAATGTTGTACGTGATTTTACATTTTTCACAAGGGGCACTGCATCTTACAGTGAGCAACCTTCCTTTATTGGTTTGATGGTTTAGATGGTTGTTAAACTAGTGAGTGAACTGTCCATTTTTCCCAAAACTAGTAATAGAAAATTTATCCTAGTTTGTGGATTTTGTGTGTGTGTGTGTGTAAAATTAAATAAGAATGTATATTGCAATCATTCCCAGTCTGGGTAGAAGTTTCCCTAGAACAGGATTTTGGTTTCATTAATTGTCTCTAATGCTTTTCTGTTTTGATCATGACTATTTCCTTTCTTCTGCTAACTTGAAGTTTATTTTTTAAAGGTTTTTTTTAAGGTGGAAATTCTGATCATTGATTGAAGGCCCTTCTAGTTTTCTAATACCAAAATTCAGTGCTGTAAATTTTTCCCGCTCACTATTGCTTTATGGCTGATACGGTTTGGCTGTGTCTGCACCTAAATCTCATCTTAAACTGTAGCTCCCTTAATGCCTATGTGTCATGGGAGGGACATAGTGGGCAGTAACTAAATCATGGGGGCAATTTTTTCCGGTGTTGTTCTTGTGATAGTAATAAGTCTTCACAAGATCTGGTGGTTGTATAAAGGGGAGTTCCCCTATACAAGCTCTCTTGTTTGCCACCATGTAAGATGTGACTTTGCTTCTCATTCACCTTCAGCCATGATGGTGAGGCCTCCCCAGCCTTGTGGAACTATGAGTCAATGAAACCTCTTTCCTTTATAAATTAACCAGTCTCAAATATGTCTTTATTAGCAGCATGAGAATAGATAATACAGTGGCATTGCACAAATTCAAATAAATTGTGTTTTTTATTTGTTCATTGCTAAATACATTAGTATTTTAGTTGATTTTATCTTTGACCCATATTTAGAAGTATGTTTCCTATTTTTCAAATATTTAGTGATTTTTCTAGATAAATTTCTTTTTTTACTGATTTCTAATTTAATTCTATTGTGGGGCTATAACATGAGAAGAATGTGCATTCTGCTATTGTTCAGCACATTCTGTAAATATAAATTATGTCAAGTTGGTCAATACTGTTGACCAAATATACGATTTTTTGATGATTTTCTGTCTACTTGTTTTATCAGTTATTTACAGAGTATTTAGATTTCCAATGTAATTTTGATTTTTGTCTATATCTTTTGGATTTCTTTCAGTATTTTCTTCCAGCGTTTAGAAGTTCTGTGTTTAAAGGCAATGTTGATAAAAATTTAGGATTATTATGTTCTCTTGATGAATGTACCCCTAAATAATTATGAAATGACCTCTATTATCTGTGGCAGTATTCTATGACATTAATGTAGCCTCCTATCTTTCTTTTAACTAGCTGGCATGCTATCACTTTTGCTCTGCTTTTACTGTTAACCTATCTGTGTCTTTTAAATTTTAGCTGCACTTAATGTAGATAGCATACACCTCCTTTCTTTGTTTATTTTATCCACTTTGTTATATTATTAACTATACTTTTGTTTTCATTGTAATTTTAGTGCTTTCAGTTTATAGCATATGTTTTTAACTTTGATCCATCTTCATATGATATTATGTAACTTCACATATAGTATAAAATCTCACAATGGTATACTTTCATTTCTCTCCTGAAGATAAACACTCACACACAAACACACACATGTGCACACACACACATACACACGTATATACTCCTACAGCACATTCTTATCATTGTTGTTTAATCAAACTTTTATTATTTAAACAGATTGAAATAATGATTAAATACCTCACATATTTATGTATTCTGTTACCATTTTATCCATACAGTTACCATTTCTGATGTTCTTCCTGCCTTCTTATCAGATTTCTATGGGGTACTGTTTCCTTTCTCCTTGAAAGACTTCTATATCGTGTCTTCTAATGTAGCTTCTTGCTGATGCATTCTTTCAGATTTCTTTGTAAAATTATTTCAACTTAGAATTTGAAAGATATTATTGTTGGATATGATTTTCTAGGTTTACATTTTATTTTTTTACTTTCAGTATTTTATAGATGTCACTCCATCATCTTCTGTCTTGCAATATTTCTGCTGAGGAAACTGCTGTAATACTTACCTTTGTTTCTCTATACATAACAGGTCTTTTGTCCTTTTATTACTTTCAAGATACTCTTTTTAGTTTTTGAAAGTTTGTTTATGATATGCCTTCCTGTCATTTTCTTCATGATTCTTGTGCTTGTGGTTCTTTGAGGTTCTTGAATATGTGGTATTATAGTTTTATGGCATTTTTGGAAAAAAAATGGTTATTATTCTTTGAATATTTTTCTGTTCCTTCCCTTGATTACAGGACACAAAACACATTTACACTGGGCCCATTAGAACTGTTCCACAGCTGACTAATATTCTTCATTTTTATTTATTATTTAAAGTTTATTTATTTATTATACTTTAAGTCCTGGGGTACATGTGCAGATCGTGCAGGTTTGTTACATAGGTATACATGTGCCATGGTTGTGGTTTGCTGCATCCATTGCCCCATCACCTACATTAGGTATTTCTCCTAATGCTATCCCTACCTAATCCCCCAACTCCCCTGCTATTCCTCCTGTAGCCCCCCCCACCCCCAACAGGACCCAGTGTGTGATGTTCCCCTCCTTGTGTCTGTGTGTTCTCATTGTTCAACACCCACTTATGAGTTAGAACATGCAGTGTTTGGTTTTCTGTTCTTGTGTCAGTTTGCTGAGAATGATGGTTTCCAGTTTCATCCATGTCCCTGCAAAGGACATGAACTCATCCTTTTTTATGGCTGCATATTATTCCATGGTGTATATGTGCCACATTTTCTTTATCCAGTCTATCATTGATGGGCATTTGGGTTGGTTCCAAGTCTTTGCTATTATAAACAGTGCCACAATAAACATATGTGTTCATGTGTCTTTATAATAGAATGATTTATAATCCTTTGGATATATACCCAGTAATGGGATTGCTGGGTCAAATGATATTTCTAGTTCTAGTTCCTTGAGGAATCGCCACAATGTCTTCCACAATGGTTGAATTAATTTACACTCCCACCAACAGTGTAAAAGTGTTCATTTTCTCTACATCCTCTCCAGCATCTGTTGTCTCCAGATTTTTTAATGATCGCCATTCTAACTGGCATGAGGTAGTATCTCAATGTGGCTTTGATTTGCATTTCTCTAATGACCAGTGATGATGAAGATTTTTTCATATGTTTGTTGGCTGCAAAAATGTGTTATTTTGAGACATGTTTGTTCATATCCTTTGCCCACTCTTTGATGGGGTTGTTTGTTTTATTCTTGTAAATTTATTTGAGTTCTCCATAGATTCTGGATACTAGCCCTTTGTCACATGAGTAGATTGAAAAAAATTTTTCCCATTCTGTTGCTTGCTGGTTCACTCTAATGATAGTTTCTTTTGCTGCAGAAGCTCTTAAGTTTAATTACATCCCATTTGTCTATTTTGGCTTTTGTTGTCATTGCTTTTGGTGTTTTAGTCATGAAGTCCTAGCCTATGCCTATGTCCTGAATGGCATTGCATAGGTTATCTTCTACAGCTTTTATGGTGTTAGGCCTAATTTTTAAATCTTTAATCTATCTAGAGTTAATTTTTGTATAAGGTGTAAGGAAGAGGTCCAGTTTCAGCTTTCTGCATATGGCTTGCCAATTTTTCCAACAGCATATATTAAATAGGGAATCCTTTCCCCATTGCTTGTTTTTGTCAGCTTTGTCAAAGAGCACATGGTTGTAGTTGTGTGGCATTCTTTGTGAGGTCTCTGTTTTGTTCCATTGGTCTATGTCACTGTTTTGGTACCAGTACCACGCTGTTTTGATTACAGTAAACACAGTATACCAGAATCTCTGGGACACATTTAAAGGAGTGTCTAGAGGGAAATTTATAGCACTAAATGCCCACCAGAGAAGCAAGGAAAGAT